>JAHBCN010001949.1:0-102836 GCA_019359885.1 Listronotus oregonensis
CAGATTTGAAACTAGAAGCTTGGGAGTTTGGTCATGGAAAGGCTTACTATTCAGCAAAGAATCAAAATTATTGAACTGTATTTTGAAAATCAACGGTCAATTATTGCACTCAGAGAGCATATCGAAGACATTTTCAAGTGAGAAATGCTCCAGCTGAGATGACTATACGCAACCTAATGACGCGTTTCCGACATCAGGGGTCGGTGGCTGAGTTGCCACGTCCTGGCAGACCACGCTCTGCATTTACAGAACAGAATATTCAGCGTGTATAAGCAAGCGTGGAAGAAGATGCAGGAACATCCACTAGACGTCGTTCTAATGAACTGGGGTTGACCCGAACAACTGTCCGGCGTATTTTGAGGCATCTTGGCTTATTTCCATATAAAATTCAACTTGTACAGAGTTACATCCACAGGATTACCAACACAGACTCCAGTACGCTGTCCGTTTTCAACAGCTTTGTAGAGATGAACCAAATTTTCTGAACCGGTTGATTATGAGTGACGAAGCCCATTTCCACCTGAACGGTTTCGTAAATAAGCAAAACTGTAGGATCTGGGGAATGGAAAATCCAAGAGTTATTCATGAAAGACAATTGCATCCTATAAAATGTACCGTTTGGTGCGGAGTGACAGCCCAGGACATCATCGGACTCTATTTCTTTGAAACGAAGACGGAACTCCTGTGACCGTAAATAGTGAAAGGTATAGGGCCAATGCTGGAAAATTTTGTTCGTCCACCCTTTAGAAAATAAACCAGAGATGTGGTTTCAGCAAGATGGAGCCACGTCTCATACCACCAGGCCAACAATGCAGCTTCTAACAGAATTGTTTGGTGAACGCATAATTTCAAGACGGTCCGATATTCCATATCCACCACGTTCCCCCGACTTGACACCCCCTGATTTTTTTCTGGGGGGTTATTTAAAGGAGAAAGTTTACATCAATAAACCTAGAACCCGCGCACCAGCTAAAGAACAACATTCGAGCGGAAATAAGGTCATACAGCAAGATATTTTAATTTCTGTCATGGAACATACGAGAGAAAGAGCCAGAATGTGTGGCTGAAAACGGAAGGCATTTGAGAGATGTTGTTTTTCGTCATTAATGGAGAACAAACTCCATTTCGTGTACTAAGTTTGTGCAAAACCCCGTTTCAAAATAAAATCTCTTTAAAAAAGAGTTATTGGCTTTTAAAATCACCTAGGAACTTATGGCCCACCCTGTATAATAACTAGTCACCAAAATAATTTTATATTTTTTATAATATAAAGATATGTGGTCAATTTCGTGTTTTTTTTTATAGTTCCGTTTTTAAAATACCTTTTAAATTAAATTGCATTAAGGATGAATGAATTATTTGAGTAAAAGTAACTTCTTGGACTTGCATTATCTTTATATATGAACTGTCACGACGTTTCGATTAGGCATGTACCTTTAATCGTTATCAAGACATGACAACTGTTAAGTAGATACACATGCCTATAATCGAAACATAGTGACAATTCATATATAAAGACAATGCAGGTCCAAGAAATTATTGTTACCCATTTACCTACATTGTCTACAACCTTCAAACAAATAAATAATTTATAGTGGATATCTTATGGATATGTATAAGAAATTGTAGGATATCTAATGCACATACATAGATACTCTGTGGATATCTAATGGCTATCAAAGATAACTATAATATATACTGTAGATATTGCGGTGGATATCCCACAGATATCCTCTAAATCCTGGATATAGGCGGACATTTGGATATCCATGGGATATCTACTGTATCTTTACCTATATCTAGTAGATATGCTAGATATCCATAATAGATAACCTGAGGTCATCTAATGGATTGATGTGTGTTGTCTGGGTGCGATCCCGGACGTGGTAGCCACGAACGCGTTGAAAACTCTGGAGCAAAGGCGCCTAGAACGCGACGCCGAAAGGCGTGGAGGGGGAGTGCGCCAGAGAGGTCTGAAACAATTAATGTAAACGAGCGAAGCCGGCTTAGACAAAAACTTAGGAACGGGGAAATTTCTGGCCATTATAAAATCAAAAAGAAAACGTACGACCCTGAGAAGATCCAGTCCACGACTAATGACCGAGAGTCTCTTAGAAATGAAAGACCCGATTCATTTCAATAGATACGTAGCTGTTTGTCAAAGTGACTTTCAAGACGATGAGATAAAAGCAGCTTTTTTAAAATTATTCAATAACGCTAATAATCTATTTAAGTTAAACGAAGACGATTTGAGTTACATAAAAGAAGACCAAATAATTCAAATTCTGCCGGATCCAGCATTAAACCTCAAAGGAAACCGAATTTTTTACAAGTTTTCTGATAAAGTTAATGTATTTGAATCCGCATAAGTTTATTTATTTATTTTATTATTTATTAGTCTAAGTATTAGAACATTTTCTGTCAGTTATTAAAAGTTTACTTTGTTCGCGTTTGTTTCTTACTTCTATTTTAATAAAAAAACTCAACAAATTATCTCGTGTTTTACTTTTCATCATTTGCATGTAAAATTTGTCATTTTCGTGTCAAAATAAAAAAATCTTTGAATTTTTAATTGTTTTCAACAAAAAGTTTTGTATTTTTCATAAATTTAAAAATTTATAGATTTATTTTATTTGTTTGGCTTCTTACTACTTTACAAAATTTTATATATTTCCTCAAAATGCTGATTATTAGGTATAATTGTCATTAGCATGTCACTGAAGTGTCATTAGCATGTTTTTGTTTGCGAATGGGGAAAGCAAACGTCGAGTAGCTGAATCTATGGGTACGAAGGAATCTACGCTTCGTAAAAGATTGAAGGCGGTAAGTACACAGATACAAGTTTGGTTTTAAAAGAATACTGGAGCACAGTGGCGGCTCGCCATATGAAGCAACTGAGGCCGGGCCTCACATGTAAAATTACACTGTTACAGGTACAATCAGCAGTACATATAATGTAAAATTTATTTAAATATAAAACGCTTTTTAACTAATTTCTAATTATTAAAAGTATCAAAACATTAAAATAACATTATAATTTAAAATAATATCTTTTAAATTTAGCGCGCGCACCTTCCAATCGCTCAAATAGACCCTCCTATCGCATAGTAACAAAATAGTAATCTCCGAAATTTGGGCTTCATATGCGTCACAAATCGCCGATGCAACGCTATGCTACCCCACCACGCAAACTGCACAAGACGAGGATTTAAATACGCGAATTTTTGCATCCGTTGAGGCCCACAATTTTGGGCTTGTATCGGCTGCATATTGCCAAATGGTCGCTTTAGAAGGTGCGTATTTGAAATTTGGCAACATTATATTGTCTATCTCGTTCATCTCTCTTTTCTTCTTGAAGAATCAGGTGTGAGGTGATTTATTTGTTTCTATAATTAGATCACGGCATAGGAATTGCAACTGCGACCGTTATATTAAATAATAATTTAGACTATAGACACGTGCCTATTAGAGAGAGCGGGGTAGTATTTAATCTTTCTGGTTTAAAACAGGTGTTTGTGTTTGGCGATTTTAGACTTTCGAGGTAAGGCATAAGCCCTTAAAACCTGGTAAGCAGTACCTATTTGTTTTGTATTTTAATAATAGCCACAGCATAATTTTTTTTTTGGTTGGTTTGGTTTAAAAATATTTGCTTTGTTACTTTGTTTTATCTTGTACCGGTTTTAATTTAAAAATACTTATCGTAATAATGAATCCCTCTCACGATATTGTTTTATCTTTGCTTGAAACCCCTTTCTCGCGACGACCTGAAGTGGAAAAACGGCAAATATTAGAGAGTCGGCCAACACCAAAATTAATGGCGGTTATTAGCGAAAAGAGGGTGGGTCGGGAGACTTCGCGAACGTTTCAAACTTCTTGGTATGATAGTTATAAATGGCTTTGCGGGAGTTCGTATAAACAGAGTCTGTATTGCTGGCCGTGTATTTTATTGGGTAAGGCGAAAAATTCATGGTGCTCAAAAGATGGTTTTAGGGACTTGAAAATTTTTCTCGTAGTACCAAAATGCACGAGGCTTCTAAAGAGCACATAAAAAACTTCATGGCTTTGGTGCGGTTAGAGCAAAATAGGGCCACCATTCAGGATGCATTAAAGGAAAACGCTAGTTTAAACAAAATTTTATACAACGAAAATGTTCGCAAAAATCGATTATTAATTAGTTATTTAATTGATGTTACACTTACGTTGGGAAAACAAGAACTACCTTTTCGGGGACATAATGAAAGTTTAGAGTCAATAAATCGAGGAAATTTTAAAGAAATTTTTAAATGCTTAATTAAACGTAATCAAGACCTTACTGAACATTGTGAAAAATTTAGCAACATTTTTACAGGGCAGTCTAAAACCATACAAAACGAACTAATTTCTTGTATTCATGAATATTTGACAGATTTTATTAAAAATGAAGTAAATGATAAGGAATGTCTTTTTTCGGTGTAATGGCAGATGATACAACAGATATAACAGAGCGTTCCCAATGTGCGATAACTATTCGATACGTCATAAAAGGGTGTCTGTATGAGAGATTTTTGGGTTTTTTTGATGTCAGCGAAAATCGAACAGCAGATGCTCTTTATAATTTGTTAGAGAGCGTTCTGGAGCCATATAATTTTAGGGAAAGATTAGTGGCTCAGTGTTATGACGGGGCCAGTGTTATGTCTGGCGAGCTAAATGGGCTTCAAGCAAAGATAAAATCTTCAGCCCCCTTGGCTTTGTTTACCCATTGCTGCGCACATAGATTAAACCTTGTGCTGCAGCAAGGCACTAAACAAATCGATAAAAGTCGAATTTTTTTTTTACTTTGTTAGGTATACCAACCTATTTTCATAATTCAGCGAAGCGCGCCTTTGTTCTCGATCAAATAGTCGGAAAAAGGATACCAAGATCGGTCGAAACTCGCTGGTATACCCGTTCCAAAATTTTAAATTTAGTTGCCACTGAATGGGATAACTTAAAATTAGTGTTCCAAACTATAATTGATGACAAAACTTCAGGTTCAGAATCAGTAAATTCGGCAAAAGGATTTCTAAAACATTTTCAAGACTTCGACTTCGCTATTTTGACCAAGATCTATTACGAAATTTTCGCGTGCACTGATTTACTTTTTCAAATTCTGCAAAATAAAACTCTAGATATAAACTACTGCTCTAACCAAATCAAAATCGCTGCTCAACGAATTTCCGAATTAAGAAATGAAGAAAAGTTTAAAGGGTTTTTTAATTGGGCAAAAAAAAGAACTGAATTACCAAGTAAAAGGGGAAAAAGTGGTCATGAATTAGAAATCTTTTCGGGCTATAAAATATTGTACTACGAAATTATAGATTGTATATCCCTTCAGTTAAGTACTCGTTTTAATAATCTCCACGATTTAAATTTTCTTTCATTAGTAGATTCTTCAAAATTTACCGAATATTCTAAGAATTTTCCCGAAAAATCATTTGAATGTTTATTAAAAATGTATCCAAATGTTTTTGAATTAGACCGACTAAAAAACGAACTTAATGTTTTATACAGGGACAAACAATTTTGTAATCTCGATGTTCAACAAATAATAGAAATATTATACAAGGAATTTAAAATGATCTTTTCGGAAACTTATAAACTCTTTTGCCTAGTATTAACTATCCCCGCAACAAGTGTAACGGTAGAAAGAGATTTTTCGTGTCTTAAGCGCATTAAAACCTATTTAAGAAATACCATGACACAAGAGCGTTTAACGGGTTTGTCAATGATGGCTATTGAAAAAGGAATTTTACAAAGTGTTAGTGAGGATACCCAGTTTTATGAGGATATTATAGATAAATTTGCAAATTTGAAAAACCGTCGAATAGACTTAATTTACCAAAAGTAAAAAACTCTTAATTATTCATTATTTTGCCTAAATTTAATTTTTAATTATTTTCTTAATTACGCGTATAAGGAACTTATTTTGTGATGATGATCATTTTTTATTCTCTCTTCTTTTTCTCTCTCTCTCTCTCCCTCTCTCTCTATGGGTACTGAAGGTGAATAAACACAAATAAGTGTTTATTTGTCCCTATCAATATCCTTACATAATTATTTTTTATTTTTTTAACAATAAGAGAATTATTTTTTGTTTTTTTAACAATAAGAGAATTATTTTTTGTTTTTTTTTTAACAATAAGAGATCTATTTTGTGTTTTTTAGCATTTAGTACTACTTAAACAAGTAACATTTTTTTGTTGTCGTTAGACATGTTTTATTTTTTGTTATTATTTTTTTGTACTTGAATAAGGTACAAATTTGTAGAGTTTTTAAGTTATTTTTATTATTTTATTATGGTTTTAGTAGGGCTATTGGCGATGAAGTCCATAAAAAAAAACTTCAACGCGTCAGTGAATAATACCTCAGGTGTTGAAGCACCAAGGTGACGTGGAAATTTATTCTTTTTTTGGGCCTCACCTGTTTTAGGTACCACGAGCCGCCACTGCTGGAGCAGAAAATGTTCTTTTATTTTAGGGATCTGTCCCGCAAAGCCTTGGTCGATTCAATCGAGTTTTCACGAATAAAATGGAAATTGAGCTGGCAAATCATTGTCGAGATTTAGATTCAAGGTTCTACGGGTTAGGTACAAAGAGTCTTCGATCTCTTGCCTTTCAGTTCGCACAGTTAAATGGTCTAGCACATCGATTCAATGAAAACAAAAAAATGGCAGGAAAGGATTGGGTCTACTCATTTTGTAAACGACAGAATCTTTCCTTACGTGCTCCTGAAAAATGTAGTCTAGGTAGAGCCATGGAGTTCAATAGGACTCAGGTTGAGCAATTTTTTAAAAACCTTAAAAAGATAATGACTGAAAAACGAATTCCACCACATCGTATGTTCAATATGGACGAGTCGGGATTGTCGACTGTTCCCAATAAAATACCCAAAGTATTTGCACAGAAAGGGAAAAAACTGGTCGGTAAGGTTGTATCAGGAGAAAGAGGCCAAACGATAACCATCGTTTGCTGCATGTCACCAACAGGAATTTTTGTTCACCCAGCAATGATTTTTCCTCGTAAACGTATGAAACCTGAGTTGTATTATGGAGCACCACATGGGACTCTTCCACTGATTTCTGACTCTGGATATATGAATTCCGAAATATTCATAGATTGGTTGAAACATTTTCAGGCATTTGTCAAATCATGTGAAGATAATCCCACACTTTTAATCCTCGACAATCACATATCACATCGTTCTTTATCCGCAATTCTTTATTGTAGAGAACATCACATAACGCTACTTTCATTGCCACCACATGCCAGCCACATGGTGCAACCCCTGGATCGCAGTTTTTTTGGTCCCCTTAAAACAGCGTATTCTAACGAAGTAGACAAGTGGATGACAACTAGCGCAGGATTAACAGTAAACCAAACGCATGTTGCTCAGCTTTTTGATGCAGCATACTCTAAAGTAGCTACCATTCCAGTGGCTAAAAATGGATTCAAAAAAACGGGAATTTTTCCGTACGATGAAGGCATTTTCAGCGACGAGGATTTTAGACCATCGGAAGTTACCGACAAACCGCTAAATGTACCAAACGATGAACATAATTCCGATAGCGATAATGAGCCTTTGATTTTAATCGCAGAAAAATTAAAGAAAATTAAAGATAACCAAGACTACCAAGAGCCATCTACCAGCAATATCGAAATCCATAAAACACCTCCGAGTACACCGATAAGAAATAATTCATCTACAAAATTTATATCACCTTCACAGATCCATCCACTTCCTAAAGCTCCAGTCAAAAATGAAACACGGAAAAGACGTGCACAAAAATCAGAAATTATGACAAGTTCTCCTTTTAAAAACGCCCTGCTTGATAAAGAACCATCTACGTCCCAAGCGAAAGCATGTGTGAAAAAGAAAGTCTTGCAACTCTCCAAAAATATAAATTCTAATAAAAAAGGAAAACAAAAAACGAAGAAAACCGAAGTATGTTGCCCCAGTTGCAGTATTGCTGAGAATGGAGATGACTGGATTTTGTGTTCTCAGTGTGACGTATGGTGGCATGAACACTGCTCCAGTTATGACAATGAAGGGATTTTTACTTGTGATTTTTGTGCGGTCCAAATGTAATGCGTCTTCTTAACCGCAAACCAAGCGCGCTCTTACCCAACCCGCTGGTTAAGAGCGCGCATTTGTAGTTTTTTTTGAGTTATTTTTTCCTCATAACAAAGAATAATGTTTAGCTTTTGTTACAGAAAATGATAGTATATATATGTTACCTTTATTGATTTCATGCTTGTAGAGTTTTTATGTTCAGTTAATTATTTTTAATCAATAATATTTTATTAACTGCGTACTCTTACCCGAACTTCCCCTATTAAATGTCATCCCATAGATCAGTTTTTATTTACTAATTTGCTTATTTTTTCTTTACAAAGATTTTACCTTCAAATTACTCAATATCTGTAGAATCACCCATATACATAAAACTAATATAAATTAAACAATAAAAAATAGAATTTGAAATAAAAGAAATTGGCCCCAGGGAAAGGTAATTTATTGTAGCTGGCGGCGATTGTGTTAAAACATGTTTCCCGTAACCTGAATAGTTGCTTTGAACATTGTTGTCCTGCAGAAGTGACGCCCATTCCCAGCGCTGAGGTAAAAGCTAGAAGAAAAAACAGTCGACGTGAAAAGACGACCATTCTCACCTCCACTCCCTATAAAAGGAAACTCGAAGACTTCAAAAAGACTGTTTTTCTCAAAGAAAATAAAAAACCAAAAGTTACTGGGAAGAAAAAGAAAACCAATACGAAAGATGCACCTGTAACAGCTGAAGATGATGTAGAATGTTTATTCTGTTTTGAGAAGTATTTGGACTCCACCAAGGTTGGATTGCCTGTCAAATGTGTCAGAAATCCAATCCTGGCACAATTCTTGTACCGGGATAGAGGAAAATGACCAATTAAAACCGGTTATACGTGCGATATATGTAAATAAGAATACTTTCCCATCATACCCCGTAGTCTACCCCATCTTACACTTTGCCAGGGGCAAAAATATTTTAAGTTTTAAAAAAATCTTTTTATAAGTTTTTTGTGTGAGTTAAATGAAATATTTTTATGTTAAATGCATTGTTAAATTTAACAGAATAGTTTCCTGAATAAACCTTGGCGAAATGGGTGTTATGTTTATTGTAATATAAATCCTTAGCGTCCCCGTTGCGTTCCCCTACCACCGCTAAAGAAATTGTCAAAACCACTCTAATTTAACGTACCGTTGGATGGGGCTATTTGGTTTATGCGGGGTTATTTGGTTTTTATGCCAAAAATATGTTGTTAATAGCAAAGATAGAGATTGGTCTCCGCCAGATATCGATGAACAAGTTGTGGTATTTTCTCCTCTTGGTGAACTATCATTAGGAGTGGTGTTAGCAGGAATATATCAGGAAAAATAAGCTCCAGCACCTTGTGCAGATTCCCTTATCGCTCTACAACGCTTTTGTATTTACGTGAGTAACATCTTTAGCGTTAGGGTTTCAAGGCTAAGGTCTGGTCTGGCGGCAAAAGAAATTCAGTATTGTTTGGTCTGTCGTTGGGGGAGGTTCTCATAGATTGACTTCAGAATAACACTTTTTAAAACGCTGCGAACTTCTAGATCTCCAGTACTAACGGTACGTAAACAAAGTGTTTTATTGATGTAGGATAATTGTATAGGGATTGGGGAATAATGTACCGTGCTTTCATTTCAAAACGAACCACCCTAAATATCTTTAAAAAAAAAACACTCACCAAAAAAACACCGAAACACGTCGATTTAGATATACAGGGGGAAGTTTAATTTCGTATTTGATAAAATTTTATCGGTCACCTCCTAACCCCCAGTTAACCTCACTTTGATATGTCAAATGGCAACCCCCATAGTGTGACACATCATTGTAAGCGGCATGAAATTTGCTATCCAGCAGTACTAAGAAACTTTAAATCGATGGACGTAGAAGCGACTTAGAAGTAAAAATGTGTGTTAATTAGTTTATCGTGTTCAAATAATTTATTTTATCAAATGCTCAAAATGTGCGCCATTATTGGCGAGACAAGCTTGTTTTGAAATTCCTCGCAGACTATTTTAGTGTGCATTCATTCCAATTATTATTTTTTGTGTTACCTGCTACAGCAAAACACTGCAATAGCACAAGTTTTTAAGACGTTTAGGAACCAGTTAAATATTACTGTTAGGATTGTCATTTTGACATCGTTAGTTTAAAATTAAGAATCTTGATTTTAAAATGGTGTATACTCTAGCAGAGAGAATAGAAATAATTTTCCTATATGGGGCTGAAGATCGATGCGCGCGTAGAACCGCCAGAGTATTCAATGAGAGGCATCAAAATAAAAACGTGGGGCATAAATATGTAATGGAATTGGTGCGTAAGTTTGAAGAAACTGGATCTGTATGCAACAAGAAAAGTACTAATGAAAGGGTTTTAGACGAAGCACGCCAGGTGGAGGTACTAGGACAGTTCGCAATAGATCCGACGTTGTCTATTCCAAAAGTTTCTAAGCTGACCAATATTTCTACGGGTTCCGTGCACAAAATTTTGAAAAAGAATGTTTTTTCCATACAAAATACAAATTCTTCATGAACTCAACGAAGACGATTATGATAGAAGAATAGAATTTTGCGAATCAATGTGCCAGCGAATTGACGAAGACCCTCATTTGATCAAAAATATCTGCTTTTCTGACGAATCAACTTTCTTCTTAAATGGAATTCTTAATAGACATAACTGCAGATATTGGGATAATGAAAATCCGCACATATTTCAGGAAGGACATACTCAATTTCCAGAGAAGATCAACGTTTGGGCAGGTATTTATGGAAACGAAATTATCGGGCCATTCTTTCTGGAAGAAAATTTAACTGGGCAACTGTATCTGAACCTTTTGGAAAATGCGATATACCCTTCTATCGTCCAATCTTTGGAAAATCAGGTGGATGAAAATGGTGCTATGGAACTCAGTGAAAATAATTTGCATTTCCAGCAAGATGGAGCCCCTCCCCACTATGCTTTAGCAGTTCGAGAGTGGCTCAATAAACAGTTTCCAGGCACATGGATAGGCAAACGAGGTGCCATCGAATGGCCAGCACGGTCTCCAGACTTAACTCCTCTAGACTTTTTTCTCTGGGGTTATTTAAAAAGTAAAGTATACAAAACGCCACCTGCAAATATTGAAGAACTTAAATGTAGAATTACACTAGAATGCAGAGGTATTACCAGACAAACTTTCGCCAACGTTCGCGAAGAATTTCAAAACAGACTTTATTATTGTCTTGCCAATAACGGCGCACATTTTGAGCATTTGATAAAATAAATTATTTGAACACGATAAACTAATTAACACATTTTTACTTCTAAGTCGCTTCTACGTCAATCGATTTAAAGTTTCTTAGTACTGTTGGATAGCAAATTTCATGCCGCTTACAATGATGTGTCACACTATGGGGGTTGCCATTTGACATATCAAAGTGAGGTTAACTGGAGGTTAGGAGGTGACCGATAAAATTTTATCAAATACGAAATTAAACTTCCCCCTGTATGGTGAGTGTTTTTTTTTAAAGATATTTAGGGTGGTTCGTTTTGAAATGAAAGCACTGTATTGTGTCCGAAATTTAATTCATTATTTGAATGTTTTTTTGGGGACTATTTGGCTGCAGTGGGGCTTTTTGGGTTAAAGTATGGGGCTATTTGGTTTATTTAAAATATACATTTTATCTATTTATTTTTTTGTTATATATGGTGCGGACGTATCGTAGACGGTATACTAATGCTAGAAAGGGCAAAAATTTTATACCCTATTTATCATACAGCGAGCAGGACTTACAAAATGCTCTTAAGGCTGTTGAACGTGGAATGTCATACCAGAAAGCTTCGAAGGAGTTTAAAGTGCCCGCTGCTACTATAGGACGTAAAGTAAGAGGTGATAACAAGATTCAGCCAGTCGCAGGTCATCCCCAACTTTTTAATCAAGAAGAAGAGTTAGCATTTGTTCACCATGTAACTGTTACACTGGGGAACAGCAAAAATGTTTCCGAGACCAAAATACCAAAATCTTATTTACTTTATTATATTAATTAATAAATCTATCTGGCAAAAGTCTCAGTTGGCTCTGGTTTTATAGATACCTGCTAAATATAATTTTATCTACCTACCCTTAATGTATGGGACCATAAAATTAGAAGTACCTGGTTTTATTACATCAGGTGTACTTTATAAGGGTTATGAATACATGTAATATAAATCCTATAGTGTTAGTTAGTTGAGTTTCAACCACCAGTTGATCGAGAAGTGTTCGTATTTGAGAAATTAAAAAGTTTTTTGAGTAACATGTCGCGAGTTTGTGTAAATAAGCCGGACCATTTTTGTTATATATGTGGTGAAGTGACTTTTGTGAAACAAAAACGTACTCTTAGCCCTTTAATAAAGAAGGCTTACCACTTGTATTTTGGCTGCAAAGTTGGAGACCAGGATAAAAATTGGGCTCCCCATATCTGCTGCAATAAATGTGCGTCAAACATGCGAGGCTGGCTAAGTGGAAAAAAGCGTAAGATGTCTTTCGCTATTCCTATGATTTGGCGTGAACCGAAAGACCACATTACCGACTGCTACTTTTGTTTGACACCTTCCATGAGAAAAGGCCTTTCCGAAAAGAAAAGTCTGCGATAAAGTATCCAAATTTACAATCCGCCATACGCCCGGTGCCCCATAATGACGAGTTGCCTGTGCCCAATCCACCTCAGGAATATACGCTTGACTCTGATGATGATGAAACGGAATCAAACGGTAGTGTGCCGGAAAATGTCGCCGGTCCATCCACTTCGCAAGATTCAGATTTTGTCTGTGAACTTCCCACTAAACAACCCCACAAAATAAGCCAAAGTGAATTAAGTGACCTTATAAGGGATTTGGAATTACCCAAGAAAAAAGCAGAGCTATTAGCCTCACGATTACAACAATGGAATTTACTTCAAGATAAAGTAAAAGTTTCAGTGTACCGAAGCCGCCAGAAAAACTTAACACCATTTTTTAATATGGAAAACAATTTGGTAGCCTGTAGGGACATTGAGGGACTAATGACAGCTTTAGATGTGGACTATGAATCAAAAGACTGGATCACTGTCTAACAGAAAAATCCTCCCTATAAAAAAATCGTGTGATTTGTAATATTTGGACTTATACTAATATACAACTAACCCTCAAATGTTTTTATTAGCCTCAGATTTCTCGGAAGGGTCTAGTAGAGGGGTAATAAATGGGCGACCCATTATTATGGACAGGTAGGTGGATCTATGCTTGAAATATCCCTTTAGTCGTTATTTTATAATCATTTAGTAAACATCTGTTGATTTTTCGATTAGATAGATCTACGTGTAAGAAAAATGTCGACGCGAATTTGTGTTAATAAAGCTGATAAATTCTGTTATATTTGTGGCGAAGTTACGCGAAGGCGTACCAAAAACCGATATCTTCACTAGTAAAAAGGCTTATGAACTGTACTTTGGATGTAAAGTTGGCGATCAAGATAAGTCCTGGGCCCCAAAAGTGTGTTGCAGTTCGTGTTCGAGAACATTGACGGGATGGCTAAAAGGTACGCATAAATCTATGCCATTTGCAGTTCCAATGGTTTGGAGGGAACCTCGTAATCACGTAGATGATTGTTATTTTTGCATGACGAATATCAAAGGAATTCCTAGCAAAACTAAGCGTAGCATTCAGTATCCCAATGTTCCGTCTGCAATGCGACCAGTACCCCATGACAATTCATTACCCATTCCCCAACCACCTGAGAGTTACACGCTTGATTCGGAATCAGACTCTCGAAGTACTTCGCCAGAAGCCGGACCAAGCTACATCCCTAGTTCCATTGATTTGCCCGATACACCTCATTTAATCACTCAAGGTGAATTGAATGACCTTGTTCGTGACTTGGACCTCCCGAAAACAAAAGCGGAACTTCTCGGATCCCGCCTGCAGCAGTGGAACCTCTTGGAAAAAGGAGTTAAGGTGTCCATCTACAGAAAAAGGGAATCTACTCTCACAAATTTTTTTGCAGCGGACGGTGATTTAGTATTTTGCCATGATATTCCTGGCCTAATGGTCGAACTGAACTTACCATATACGCCCGATAAATGGAGACTATTCATAGATTCGTCTAAAACAAGTCTAAAAGCTGTTTTACTTTATAATGGAAATGAACATCCATCCGTTCCTATAGCTCATTCGGTAAATATGAAAGAAACATATGACAATCTGAAGATGATACTCAGATGTATAAAGTACGAAGATCACAAATGGAATATATGTGCAGATTTGAAAGTGGTAGCGTTATTGACAGGACTGCAGTCAGGATACACAAAATACTGCTGCTTTTTGTGTGAGTGGGACAGCCGTGCAAGAGACAAACATTATAAAATAAAGGTTTGGCCTCCACGTGAAAAAATAGAAGTTGGAGTTAAAAATTTGACCCGAGAACCGTTAGTTCAGAAAGAAAAATATATTTACCTCCACTTCACATAAAGTTAGATTGATCAAAAATTTTGTAAAAGCACTGGATAAAAACGGAAATGCTTTCAACTATTTAAAAGAGAAATTTCCACGTATAAGTGAAGCCAAAATTAAAGAAGGAATTTTTGTTGGTCCCCAAATTAGGCAACTCTTTAAAGATGCCAACTTCACGGACATTTTAAGTGACCATGAAAGACGGGCATGGAATGCATTTGAAAGTGTTTGCAAAAATTTTCTTGGAAACACCAAGTCAGAAAATTATCGTGAACTCGTGGAAGAACTGCTCACGGCCTATCATATTTTAAAATGCAACATGTCCCTAAAACTTCACTTTCTCCATTCCCATTTGGACTTTTTCCTGAAAATCTAGGAGCTATATCGGACGAGCATGGGGAACGATTTCACCAAGACATCGCATCGATAGAGAAAAGATATACTGGAAAGTGGAGCCCGAATATGTTAGCCGACTATTGCTGGACCCTAATACGAGACACATCCAGTCTTTCTTATAAAAGGAAGAGTTCAAGGAAATGAATATTAAAATAAAATAACACTTGAAAATGTTTATACTGAACATAAATTAACTGTTACTAAAATGTATCATACCTTTTTATTTTTTAAATTAATAAATCAGTATTAAAGTGAGTTTTTATTGAATTTTGCTTAATATCAAAACATGTGTCTCTCCCTCATTATTGAAGGCTGATATCGAAAATCTGAAGCCAGATCTGGATTCAGCAGGCCAAAATATATAAAATCCAGCCACAATCATTCCAGGGAGGCAAAAAAAGTTTTAGAATGTTGGTCAGTGAGACTTTTCATTGATTCCTCAAAAGTAAGTCTTAAAGCTGTGTTACTCCATAATGGAAACAAGTTGCCTTCGGTACCAATTGGTCACGCAGTCCACATGAAAGAAACTTATAGTAATTTAAAACTGTTACTGGAGACTATACAGTACGAAAAATATAAATGGCAAATTTGTGGGGATTTGAAAGTTGTGGCGATTTTGCTTGGAATGCAGCTAGGTTATACCAAATACTGTTGCTTCCTCTGCGAATGGGACAGTCGAGCACGATCGGATCACTACAGAAGGAAAGTTTGGCCTCCGAGAGTGTCTCTTGAGTCAGGAAAGAAAAATGTAACCAGCGCGCCATTAGTTCCCGCAGAAAAAATTTTACTACCACCACTTCATATAAAATTGGGACTCATGAAAAATTTTGTAAAGGCCATGAACAAGGAAGGTCGTGCTTTTAGTTATTTAAAAGAAAAGTTCCCTTCAATCAGTGATGCTAAAATTAAGGAGGGAATATTTGTGGGTCCCCAGATTAGGAAACTCTTCGCAGATGAGCAATTCAATTCCGTACTTGAAGGCAAGGAAAAAGACGCTTGGAATGCCTTTAAAATGGTTGCAACGAATTTTCTGGGAAACATAAAAGCTGAAAACTATAAAGACCTGGTTGCCCAACTTCTTTCTTGTTACCAAAACCTAGGGTGCAATATGTCCTTGAAAATTCATTTATTGGATTCTCATCTGGATTACTTTCCGGAGAATTGTGGAGCTGTAAGTGACGAACACGGTGAGAGGTTCCACCAGGATATTTCAAACATGGAAAGAAGGTATCAGGGAAAATGGAACTGTGAGATGTTAGCCGACTACTGCTGGTCTATTACGAGGGATAACCCAGAGGCTGCTTACAAAAGGCAGGCTAAGAAGCGTAAACTGAATGACTAAACTTTTAATTTAATGGTAAAAATGTGCTATTAAATTGCTTTTGTTGAATCAACAATATTATTGTTATTTGTATTTTGTATGTTCACTGTATATACCTATGAATTAAAATTTTGTAAAAAATAATGCTGATTTTTTTTTGCTTTCCAACTAAAATCTTTAATAGATATTTTTTAGTTACTTGGGTGTAGTTGAATCTAAAAAACTTGGGTTTGTTCAGGAAACAAACGAAAAGTTGAAATTTGTTCCCCAGTGTTATGGGCGAATGGGGTTTTCCGTGCGATAAAATGGATTTACGATTTATCACAAAAAGGTATTTGGATAAGCGTGGACGAAAAGTATCAATTTTAACGAACAACATGCCCGGCACGGACTGGGCACTCAACTTCATGAAGCGCCATAAGAACGAACTATCATCCCGCTATTGCTCAAACATATCAACAAAACGTTCTGCTGTTTCGGGTGAAGTTATTAAGTTTTTTCCATAATTATACTTCCGAGATTCAAGGTATAAGTGCTGTTTGCATAGTAAATTACGATGAGACCAATGTAACAGATGATCCTCGGGCAAAAAAATGTATCTTTAAACGGGGATGCAAATACCCTGAAAGAATATTAAATGCAACCAAAACATCAATTAGCATTATGTATGCAGGGGCAGCTGATGGAACTTTGTTGCCTCCTTATGTAGTGTATCGTTCAGAGCATTTATGGGACAGATGGAAAGAAGGGGGCCCACCCGCTGCTCGTTACAATCGTTCAAAGAGCGGGTGGTTTGACTCTGTTTGCTTCGAGGATTGGTTTCATACAATAATAGTTCCATATTTTCGTACCAAACCAGGAAAAAAAGCATTAATCGGAGACAATTTGTCGTCACACTTCTCAAAATCTATCATTGAAACATGTGAGCAAATGGATATTCATTTCATATGTTTACCCGCAAACTCAACACATTTAATGCAACCACTAGACGTGGCATTTTATGCGCCCCTTAAAAGATATTGGCGAGATATTCTAAGCTCTTGGAAAAAAGTGAAGGACTACGAGTCAATACTCTGTCAAAAGACAGTTTTCCCGTTTACTTCTGAAACTTCAAAATAAATTAGAACAAGAGAACAAAGGATCCGCCAATATTATTTCAGGATTTCGAAAACGGGCCTATACCCTGTAGATCCACAAAAACCGAAAGAAAGGTTGCCACGTCTAATTAAAACAGATGATACTATAAACAGCAGTGTATCAGAGGTTGTAATTGATATTCTTGCTAATCTTCGTAAAGACGCAGCTCCTACAGCAACTCGGCGACGTAGAAAGCGAATTGAAATTCCAGCAGGAAAGAGTGTCTCTGCTGGGGACTTTGGGGAACCCTCAACCACCCAAGGCACAACTGGCAAAATACAGAAAAATAACAAATGTTTAGACACTAATGATGACGACACTACTACAGAAGATGAATTCGTAAATTCTTCATCTGAAGATACACTTCCCTCAGATAATGAAAGCATTTGTTCGCAGAAGGATGTACCTAAGAATGGGAAACTGTCGTGCGAAATACCGCTGTTAAATCCCCAGATAGGAAATTGGATTTTAGTGAAATAGCTTGGCAAAAAAATGGAAAGGCATTACGTTGGACAAATTTATGAAGTTTCAGACAATTCTGGTAACCAGATCTACAAAGTAAAATTTTTGAAAACAAACGCAGGCAAACAAATTTTATTTGTGGAAACTGGCAAAGATGAAGATTATATCACAAGGGATATGATTTTAAAAATTCTTGGTAACCCTACACAGAAAGGAACGGACAAACGATGCTTTTTAGAATTTCCTGAAGAAGATTTCAGTCGTTGCCATTGGTGATATTTCTCATTTTTTTAATAACATCATGCCTTTTGATAACTCTTTGTTACAATTTATGTTATGTTTATTTTTCTGATCTTGGTAGCTTATTTGTTAGAATTTGCGTTATTTTGTACCAAAATATATTTTTTATCAATGTCATACTTTTTTAAAAATTATATTGTACAACCCAATTAGCCCCATAGATAGTTTTACTTCCCTTTTGCAACGTTGAACCAATAAGCCCCACCCTATGGGGTTATTTGAGTCGGGTAAAAAAATTTTTTTTTTGGCTCTGCCGTAAACCGGCAAAGCCACATTTTCTATATAGTTACTAGGGTTAAAAGGTATTTACATAAATCAGTACAAATGCAAGGTATATGTTTTCAATATGTGGATAAATTAACAAAAACCCAATAAAATTGAACCGAATAGCCCCGTCCTACGGTAATCATTCATATCCATTATTTGCTTTGTTGTTTCCATAAAATCTCTGTAATTTTCAAATGTTTTGGAAATTAAACTATAAAACAAAGATGTATATAATTATAAACAGAACACAAAATAAAAAGTGACGACCACTACATACATCACTTAGTATACACACAGCGCCCGAAATTAAATTGTTGCTCCACCGAAGTCAAACAATAAGCAAAATTTTAGAACTGGTTTAAAGCCACTGCCACATAAAGCTGAAAAACTTTATGATATCAATTTAAAAAAAAAAAACAACCTCCGAGAACTACAATATGGACGAAAATGGTAGACTATTAACCTTCATAAACCCGAGCGGGGTACAGCTGTACCCCAGACATGAATTTTTTGGTATATTTTCTAAAATAATTTTTCCTACTCAATTTCCTTCGAGCTATGTTTCTTAAATATATATATATATATATCTAAATTGATATACAAAATGTAGAATAAATTGCTTTTTATTGTAACTAATTATAGAGTATTTTGTTGATTGGGGTCCAGCTGTACCCCGCTCGGTATGTAACGTCAGGTATAAATTTTGCCTACGTTAAAAACCAACCGGGGTACAAATAAACCCCAAAGTGTTCAAACGACGGGGATTTCCCGTTTTTAGGCGTCAACGGTCTCGGGAATGCCCAATTTATTTGATAGCAGCTTTGGTCACGTATTTATCCAATACCTCCTATACAAGAAAAGGCCTCGGGGCTCCAAATAAATTACGCGTGACGTCATCACATCTAGGCCGGATGATTTTTCCATATAAAATGTATGAAATTGTCGCTGAGCGTGTTATTGACAATCTCATCGCGAGGATTGTGCTTGCTATTAAAATTGTACTAGATCTATTACAATTAGACACTGACTATTACGCTATTACTACAGTAGCTAAAATCCGAATAATCTATTACATTTTCATAAAAATCTTGTTTAATCAATGAAACCCAACAGCACTCAAAGCCAATCCTAAAAATTGAAAAAAATGTAATCTAGTACAATCTAGTACATTTTTGGGAGCAATTTTAGTACATTTGCTTTATGTCGAAAGCACAACGCTGGGTACTTACTAACCTAACTTTAGTTTAACGTGAGTTTAAGTTTTGCTTTTGTCTTATCTCGTTTATTTTTAAGATTAAATCAGTTTTCTGTTTACCTATTTGCGGGTTTAAAAGTTCGAGTATTTTTTGTGAATATGCCGTATAAGTGCTGTGCTCCGGGTTGCCGTGGTAATTACACTAATGGGCCAAAAGTTCATGTGTTTGGTTTTCCCAACGACAGCGAGCTAAAAAAAAATGGTTGCAATCAATTCCGCGAGACGATTTAGTCCCAAATAAAAACACTAAAGTGTGTGAATTACATTTTACTACAGGTAGTATTATTTGGATTATTTCAGAGCAGGATCCAAAAACAGGTAATATTATCACAGTAAATTTAAAGAAGCCTCGATTGAGAGATAATTCTGTTCCTACTATTTTCCCAAATTGCCCTTCCTATTTTTCAAAAAACACAACAACTCGGAAAAGTAGGATGAAAAGTTTAAAGAGCTTGATGAGTTACATCTTTTCAAGCATTAGAACAAAGTAAAAAGAATTTAACGCTCATAAAGATGCTACATGTTTTAATGATTTCGATGGATTTTTAGGGCTGTTTAAACATTATAGTGTTAAAGATGGGTGGTTTTCAGTAGTAAATTCAGATAATGTAACATTATTTAAATTTGATTTTTCTCCTGGTCCTATAATAACTTGGGCAATTGTAATTCATATGAACTTAAACTTAGAGACATATTTATATGGCCAGTCTGTGTGTGTTTCAATAACTAATTTAAAGTCTCCTTTTAAAATTGACAATTTGGATGATTTAGGAAATGTTATTGATGCAATTGATAATACAATGATGTCAGTTCCCTTAGGTCCTAGTACCGAGAACTCTACCGAGCCTTCGAGTAGCATACCCAGTTCGATACCAGATCATGAGTCTAATTCATACCAAACCAAGCCCCAATCTGACAACAAAAAGATCCTAAATTTTGTTATAAATATTCTTTCAAATTTAAATGGGTCTGATGAACAAACTCAAAATCTAAAATTTGTGTCAGAACAGTTAAGGTTGTTATGTTTACCAAAGGAAAGATATAGATATTCACCTAGTACCATGGTTTATGTTCAATTTTGTTTACTATAAGTCCCCATGCTTATAAATATTTACGTAGCCATGCTCCGATTATCTTACCTCATCCCGACACAGTAAAAAATATTTGTAATACATTTTTAACAGATCCCCATATTGATGAAAGAAAGTTCTTTTTAACCTATGCTCGCAACATTTTCCATTATTTAACAGATAAAGAGAAAAATGTTATATTACTTTTTGATGAAATTCATATTGAACCCTATTTGGATTATAAAGCAGGTAATACTGTAGGTACAGCAGTAAATAATAATAGTGTAGCATCATCCGCAGTAGCATTCATGATAACTAGTCCTTGCTCAAGTCTTAAAGAAGTTATTCATATATGTCCTGTGTCCACAGTAAACTCGGAAATGTTATATCAGTTTATTAAAACTATAATAGAAAATTTAGAAGAAATTGGATACCTAGTATTTTGTACAATTAGTGACAATAATGCAAAATAGTAAAGCAATGAGTAAGTTTTCAGACTTAAATGAACTTAACATAGTTTTTCCACATCCTATAGACCCAGAAAGACCACTATTTTACCTTTTTGGCACGGTACATTTATTAAAATGTATTTTTAATAACTGGCTTAATTCGAAACCCGATCAAACTCTTTCATATCCTGATTTTGAGACAGGTAAAAAAAATGTGCCGCCTTTTCTACTGTCAAGAAACTGCATGAATTGGAAAGAGACAAATTACTAAAGCATGGCTATTCACTTAGCTTAAAGGCTTTATATCCATCATCTATAGAAAGACAAAATGTCAAATTATCCCTTAAAATATTTAATCCTTTTATTATCGAGGCTCTAAAAGGCCCTTTTAATAATTTATCTTATTCACAAGACACAGCAGACTTTATTAGCATTATATGGACATGGTGGAAAATCGTTAACGTTAAAACTCCCTTAAGGGAAAACATTTATTAGATAAGTACCAGGAACCTTTCACCAAATCAATACTAGCTGAGCCCAATAAGGATCCTAAATTTTATTTCTTAAATCAAATGCAAAATTGGTTAGATACTTGGAAAACATCTAATTTTCCAAATAACTTAACTCGGCAGACACACACTGCATTAAGTCACACCATCACTGGACTTCTTGAAGTTACTAAATATTGTTTAACAGAATTAGATATGAATTATGTATTACTAGGCAAATTTCAAACAGATCCATTGGAAGGGCGTTTTGGAAAGTACAGGCAATTAGCTGGCGGCCATTACCATATCTCAGTTCGCCAACTATATGAGTCAGAAAAAAAGGCTCAGAATTCAATCTGTACTGTCACTAAAATCTAGACATTATGGAAATATTAATATAAATGAATTCTTTCAATCAGATTATGACACCCTCAGCGAATCCCAAGTAGATACCTCTTTAAGTTATGCTGACCAGATTGATAGTTTGTTATCCAAACTTGTTATTCAAGACTCGGACTCTGAAGCTGTCAGATCTGAAATGCCAGTTATAACTTATTTGGGTGGATACTGCTGCTACATTGTTTTAAAAAATCAACTGTGAGTTTTGCAAGGATAATCTAACATTAAATGAACCTTGCATTGTAGAAGATTCTTACAATCTTATACAATCTTTAAGTCGGGGGCGTCTTTTATATCCTCGTGAAAAAGTAGTAAATGTGGTGTTGGTATCTTACATTATATTTAAAAAACTAATTGATGAATTTGAAGACACTTTTTTGGATATTTACAATAAAAAGTCGTTTCTCTCTCAATTGCTCTTAAAGTATCTATGTAAACATGAATTGTTGGCTGAAAAGCCAACAATTGAGCTTGACTCGCTCAACCTTGCCCCCCGTGTTGCTGCCTGGTATAAGGCTAATGGCGAAAACGCCAAAAAAACAAAGTCCCCCTCCCACGTAGCCCTTAATAGGGCACGTAAAACAAAATTTGCCCGCGAAGTCACCACCCCTGAGTTCGTCCTAAATTTGGGCGAAAAATTGGCACTAAATGCCAAAAAAATAAAAAATTTGATTAAAACTGGCGCCGAAGAGCGCCTAAATGCTATTCCCAAAGTCACTGGGAAATCAAAGTGGCTAGAAGTGAGGATTGAATCCTCAGTTGAGCTTCTCTGGGAGAAGACTAAGGGTGGAAAAATCCACCTAGAAGACTTGTTGCTCACAAAGGGCAACAAAAAGTCCTTCAATGCGTATGCCAAATTATTGGCATATACTGAAATTCTATCTACCCTGGCCGCTGATTTAGCGGAAATTAAAAAACAAATTCCCCCCACCGACCTCGAGCTTATTGAAGCTCGTATTAACAAGGGCAGAGTCCCAAAAATGGAATCTAGCAGATTCCAAAATGAAGAAAAAACTGTGAGTGAATTCTCACAGTCCCGAGACTGGCGCAAGATGGAGGCCGCGCGCCAAATTAAGAATAAAATGCAGCTAGTTCGAACACTAGCTAAAAAAAATACTAAAAATTTGGTGGCGAAGGACGCCAAAAAGATCTTGAGTTGCAACAACTCAATTTTAGCCCTTAAAGCTGAAATTAAGGGTATAATAGAGGCGGCCGAAAGCTTCAAGGCCCCCAAGCGCACGGAATGCGCTAACCATGAAAAGCAAAATGCTTTTCAAATTGCCGAGACTAAGCTCCTGTTAAGGGGTTTTAAAAAATTTATGATCGAAGAACCCAGTGAATTGGGTTCAGGGTTATGTATCATCCGCAGATGGTACATGTCCCAGGGACAAAAAAGGCGTATTGACGCCAAAGTAAAGTTTTTAACTAAAAACTTTTTTGAAAATCTCGCCTTCCTCCCCTTGCCCTGGGAAGATGATTTAGGGCTTGAGTGCGCCGATGAAGGCTACTCAAGCGAAGAGGAGGAGGTCTTGCCTAGCAAGACTCAAAAACAACTGCGCGCAGAACAACGCGCAAAAAGATACGGCGAGCCAGATGGGCTCAGCTTAGATGAGCTTATCGCTCATGTAAACTCCCTCCCCTACACCGCCCCCACCGTCACCCCGACCCCTGCCCGTGACCCAGAGCTAAAAAAAGCTCTAAAAAATAAGATTGAGGAAGCTCGAGATATCGAGCTTGTTGGTGTTTCGTCTCAGGACGAAACAAATGTTATGACGACCCCTGCCTGCTCTTCGGAGCAAAAAATTGAAATTGTCAACGCCGAAAGGCAAAATATTATTGATGAAGGATTCTGGACTCTACCAGTAAATGAAGAACAACTTTACTTGTTGTCTTTACCAAAAACAACGGTGAAAGCTACTAAAAAGTCTAAGAAAAATAATAAAAAATCCTTAGATAAAAAGCAAAAGAAACAAGTTGCTCCTTCAACTACTTCTAAGACAGAAAAAAACAAATCTGTTATGGAAATTTCCGGTTATAAACAATTGTTTGAAGTCTGTAAAACAGATAAACAATTAAACAAAAACAAACAATTGGTGATGAAGTTAGTTGATGAACATATTGACAGTTTACAGGCCAAATATTCTAAAGAAGACTACCCTGAGTATACAATGTATACTGAAGAAGATGGCCAGAAAATCGTCATAGAGTGGAATCCTTTCGAGGTAGAAGGATCTTTCAAGAAGAAAGAAGATCCATGTCAGCCAACGGAAGAAATTCAGTCTTTTAAAGCCGACATACTCCAAAAAAGATCTTTTAACTCCTTTTGAGAAATGCAAAGAGCATATAAAATTTGATAATACAAAAATTTTTCTCAGTAGCATTTCTAACACATTTCTTAAAAATTATTGCTCTAAAAATAATCATAATCAACTGAGTAAAACTAGGAAAAGAAAACTACAAACCTTTAGTAATAGTCCGTAGCCCTCTTTCTTATTTTAAAAGAGCACCTAGATAAGAAGTATGATTAAACTCCAACTATGACAGTAAACCCCAATTATGACAGTAAACCCCAATTATGACAGTAAACCCCAATTATGACAGTAAACCTCAATTATGACAGTAAACCCCATTCGTGACACTATACCGATAATGACGCTAAAATCTGCGATATTACGTGTATAGGAATATTTTAGGCCTAGATGTGATGACGTCACGCGCAAAGCACCGAGGCCTTTTCTTGTATAGGAGGTATTGATTTATCTCAATATAACTTTAGTGTGGTTAGTCTTGTTTACAGTGATTGTCGAGTACGCGTTTATGAAAATGAGTGAACTACGGAAGTTTCGAAATGAAAATAAGCTAACTGACGAAGAACTATTGGCAATATTAGAAACGGATGATTACGACACTTATTTTGATGATTTAGCACTAGAGGATGGTGCAAGTGATATTGAGGAGACTGACACAGTGACTGAAATTGATGAGATAGATGACGTTTTACAAGTTAGTGATAGGGAAAATGAGTCGACAGATTCTGCAGATGAAGTAGACCCGTCAGTGAACTTTATACCGATCATCCAACTTATTCGTCTAAAGATGGTAGTGTGTGGGCAAAGGTTCCTTTTACTACGAAGATCAAGGGACGAAAATGTAATATTCAAAAGGTTCCACCAGGTTTGACCAGATATAGTTCCCAATTTTCCACCATAAAAGAAGCTTTTGAACTATTTTTTTCACAAGATATTATGGATGTGATTTTATCGGAGACGAATAGAAAAGCCGAATCATATTATGCGAGAAATGAGGCCTTTTTTCCTTTTGTGCAAGAAGAACTGGAAGCATTTATTGGTTTGCTCATTATTTTTGGAGCCTGGCACGCTGCTAAAGAGCCAATATGTGTACTATGGAGCCAAGATCCAACTTTATGTCGGCCTCTAGTATCATCTGCCTTGTCTAGCAACAGATTTCAACAGATTATGTGCTTTCTAAGATTTGACAATTTTGAAACAAGAGAAGAAAGAAAACGCACTGATAAATTTGCCCCAATCAGAGATGTTTTTGAAGGTTTTGTAACAAATTGCAAGAAATCTTTTAATCCATCTGAACACCTGTGCGTGGATGAGCAGTTAGTCCCATTCCGAGGCAAGGCTCCTTTTAGAGTTTACATGAAGAGCAAGCCGGACAAGTACGGGTTAAAAATTTGGGCACTGGCTGATTGTAGTTCGGCATATACAGTGAATATGCAACCTTATTTAGGTAAGTTTTTTGATGAAAAACATTTAGATTTTCATTGCAAAATAATAATTTTAGGCAAAGTAGGAAACACACCGGAGAAAGGCCAAGGACAAAGGGTAGTGATGGACCTGGTAAACCATTTATCTTCAGGATACGGAATAACTACTGATAACTTTTTTACCAGTATTGAGTTAGCTAATAGGCTTTTAGAAAAAAACCTTACCTTGTGTGGTACACTGCGTAAAAATAAACCTTATATTCCCAAAGAACTACTTCCAGCAAGATATAAGGACTTTTCAAGCATGTTTGCTTTTATGGAAAATAAAACCTTAGTTTCCTACGTACCAAAAAAAAATGCGGCAGTTCTTCTATCGACAGAACATAACGATGACAAAATAAGTGGAGAAAAAACTAATTACAAACCAGACATTATCTTACAATACAATAAAACAAAAGGTGCAGTGGACACAACAGATAAATTAGCGAAGGAATTCACGACACAAAGAAAAAGTAATCGGTGGCCGATGGCAATATTTTTCCATCTGCTGGACATTGGTGGCATTAACGCCTATAAACTTTGGATGTTGAAAAATCCAGATTGGAAAAAAAATCGCTTGGATAGAAGAAGAATGTTTTTATTGGAGTTGGGTCAAGAACTAATTAGGAAAACATAATTCGTAGATACCAAAATGACAAGTCGCTACATTCGAATATAAAACAATCCATGTTGACCATTTTGCCAGAATTAAATGTAAGGAATGAACAACCTGTTCCCGTTATTGGCAGAAAGCAGCGATGTTTCTTATGCGACAGAAATAAAGACAGAAAATCTCGAAAGTTTTGTATGCGGTGCAATCAGTTCGTATGTGCAGAACATTCAAGAAATATAACAGTTTGTAACAAGTGTGATAATTAAATCATCATTTAAAATATTACTAGAATGTTTGTTCTTTTTTCATAATTATTTTGGTTTTTATTATTTCTAATCATTTCATATTATTTTTCCGAAATGTGTTTACTCATTTATCAATGCTTACAAGTTTTTTTATGTAAAAATATATTACTTTTATGAGCAGAATGTATTTTATTTTTGATATTTCCTAATTGGAACATTTAAAAATAATAATAAGCCAAAAAAATTTTGGGGTACGTTTGGACCCCACTCGGTATTTAATGTAAGTTTTTGACCACGGGTTTATGAAGGTTAACAATTACCCGACTGCTGGTACAAAAAGTACATTCATTTGCATTTAATAGGCGCGTCAAAGAAATGGAGGTGAAAGAACAAATAAAAGACCAAAATTATAACTATTGTTGCACATTAAAAAGTGCCATTGATTTGTTTTTACTTTATAGGTATATTATGAAGACATACCCTTTTATAGGTACTATTAATGTAGATAATATGTTGACCACAATACCAAACGTAATACAATAAAAATAAAAACATATTTAAAAGTCAGCAATGCCAAACTGATTAAGTTCCATTGGGAAAAAAAGAATTCACAATAAAAAACAGACTAATTTTTAGTAAGACATCTATACTCTCCCAAATGTTTTTGCCTATATGTTTATCTTAAAAAATACCAAGGCCCCAATTTTCCTGGTAGTTTGTAACCATGGTAAAAAGTACGTCTCTTTCAACTTCTATTAAGTACCCATGTAGAACTTTTAACATTAAAAACAATGTGTTCCACATAAAATGTCGGAAAGTAATTGTTATAATGATAATTCGAATATGAAAGTCAGGTAGGATTGTTTATATTCTCTGGTACTAGTATTTCATCGAATATAAAAGGTATTTACTCTTCCGGGTACTATCAAACGATTGTAATACCGAAATTGTTTTTTCTGAATTTAAAAAGTGTCAATAACAGACTATCTTGTCGAAACGTTTACACAGCTTAATTAGTATCTAATAACAAATCCAGGACACTTGCAAATTTCTTGGACATTTATATGGCCGCACCAATATCTCAAAGAGAACCAAGGTACTCGATCCCCCCGGTACTTTGAGACTGTGGTGCAGCCGTTCGTCTATATGTTGGAGCATTTTCTGACTGCCTATTACTATAATGGTAGTAATATTCTTTCGACTATTCTTCTTAAAATAATAAAGTTCCATGTTCTACGGCAAAAAAATAATATGTATATTTTCATATTTTCTTGCCAATATTTTCACATCACATTGATTTTGTAATGGCTTTTTTTCAAAGTTAGTATTTTTCAACTTTTTCTGTTATAACACTAGTAATACTCTAAGATTCTTCTTAAGCTGATAAGGTACTCCATTTTAGTGCATAGAAGAAACAATGCTCTGTTCTTAGGTTGTTACTGTAAACTATTAAGTTTTTTGGCTGATATTTTCATGTCAAATTTGTAGTTTAATGATTTCTTGACGAGTTTTATATGTCCACTGTACTTTTAAGACAGTCTACCCGAACTTTCTGTAGACTTTTAAATTATTCCTTCCAGGTTTCTTCCAAAGAAGAAAAATGGTTTTATCCAAATATTTTGCCTATAAACTGCATATTATTTATTTTTACCTACAACTTGAGCTGCTGGTTACCTTATGTATAAGACATCGTATTTAGTTCTGAAAAAAATATAAAGGAACGATCCAACTTCAAATTATAAGCCCACATATAATATACCTCCATTTCACTTACTTCCAAAATCAGTTTCTGGACAAAAATAGAATTCTTTTTCTTACAAACAAAATGGATCCTTTACCTTTCAACAGGTTAAATAAAACACAGCAGGACTTAAATATTTATTTAAAACATATTAGTATTATATAAAACGTCATAGTTTTTGTAAATTGGTGACATTACGTTATACAAAGTTCTCAGAATTTCCAAGATTTTTTAGACAGAATTTAAAAAAAAAACTAATTATTGTTTTATTTACATGTTTAAATTTATTTTATATCGTAAAAAAGGTCTTATTTTGAACTAATACTTTCTGAATTACAAGTGACGTTATCTAATTTGCAACTGAAAATGATGTAGTTATTTATTTATTTTGTGCTAACAAACGTTTTTGTAACCAAGTAATAAAAAGTCCTTGTTGTTGGGTACTCGCCAAAGATTCCTATAGACTCTTCACAATTGAACCAGTTTGGTCCTGGTCCCAGGATACAGTTACTGAATGTACTCAGAACTATTAAGCACACTTACTCCGTAACCAGGACCAAAGTGGTCTCATTGTGAAGGGTATAAATATAGGCATCTTTGACAAAGTACATTTAGTACGAGATCCAGTCGCTTAAATCTGCAGGTACCTGATAAAACCTAATTTTCAGAAATAATACATGATAGTAAAATAAATTACATTAGGGATGCCTGCAAAATTTAGCCGCAACTATGATTAATTAAATATATCGAGTGATCCAGTTTCCACGAAAAGGGCATTAACTTTCAATTTTCAAATGAGACACTCCGTCTATTATTACATTTGTCAAAATTTGACAGCTAAAAAATGATATAGCTGTTAAAATTTCATATACAGGGTAATCTTGGACGCCGAATGTTTCCAGACATCCAAAAATGTAAAAAAGAAACAGTGAAAGAGTCATTTGAAAATTGAAAGTTGAGGTTCCGGTGAAACCGGAAGTCACCAAAAGTCACGTGGCTTACAAAAATGTCAAATTTAACGTTATATTATATTCCCAAGCATCATTTCTTTATCTTAAAAAGGTGCAGAAAAAAGGGGGTGAGCCATGCCCCTGGACAACCGGTATATTTAATTAATGGTAGTTGCGGCTAAATTTTGTCAGGCAACCCTGCTGCAGTTTATTCTACTATTATGTATCCTTCGTAAAAATAGGGTTTTATCAGATAACAGATACCTTCAGATTCAAGCGGCCGGACTATTTTCAATACATGAATCCGCCATAACAATACAGAACATTATCTACCATACTAACCAAGTAATGTTTGTTAATGGTAATAAAGTGCTAATAATTTTTATTTACAATATATATATATATATATATATATATATATATATATATATATATATATATATATATATATATATATATATATATATATATATATATATATATATATATATATATATATATATATATATATATATATATATATATATATATATATATATATATATATATATATATATATATATATATATATATATATTATATAAATTTTAAACCTGTTTTATCCAAATTATCAACCATATAATCAGTACTAGGAATATATAGAGTCCAGTTTTAAAATGTAAATAATTCAATATATCGCTAACGTCACAATTCAACTTGTCAAATTTAGTTTTCTTTGCTCATTTTTCTATCAAAAAGAATACAGGTTGGCTTTATTTATATACAGGTTGTATTTATTTGTCAACTTTATAAAGTCGCCGAAAATCAAGTAATTAAATTTTAAAAATATTAGCCTCAGTAAGTCCCGAAACTTAAATAGACCGAGTCAGAGAACAAGAGTTGTTGAATGTAAGAGATGACAGGCATGTTTTTGCTGGAAACTCTTCAGAAAAATGTATACGAGAATCGAAATATGCTCCATCTCAGAATGGGTCATAACTTTGTAAGTATTGGCCATAAAGAAAAAAATTAGAAAGCGAAAAGTTTTGTAATTAAATTTACAAGGTAAAATTAGTTAAAAATCGCAAAATGCATTATGCATGTAACAAAATAGAAATAAACAAAAAAAAGGGAAAACAAACTATTTTTTGAATGATTTTTTGGATTTTTTGGATTCTCTAAGAATTTTCATATTTGGTCAAAAAAAACTTCATGCTATGATCAATCATCATCAGATTTTTTCAAACTATAGAACATATTTATAATCATATTTTGTTAAAATCGGTTCAATACTCCTTGGACAATAATTTTGCAATCTGATTTGGTCTAAAAAAATAGCCAATTTTGCGAACTGCGTAGAGTCCAGAATATGGGACATTTGAATTTTTTGGTATACTAGAGAGCCTAAGCTTTTAAATATTTTTTTGAAAATAAAATTGGATAATTTGGTACCCCTCAGTAGTTTTGTAAAGTAACGAACATTTTTTTTTTTATTTTTAAACCAAAATTTTTATCTAAACAAATTTAAAAACAATTTTTCACTTAAACCCCTACTTACGAAGTTGTGTGAAAGACTAAATAAAAAAATGAGTTTTTTAATTTTTTATTTAAAAAATGATCCGGGCCTTTACGAGAAGATTCATATCTTTAATCTAGTTAAATACATTTTTCTAAAGGGTTTCCAGGAAAACCATACCTTCCACCTTGTACATTCAACCAAAAACAGATAATTCTTGGTCCAAAACAAGAGCACATAATTTAGGTAAAACAACGTCAAAATTAAATTATTTAAAAGTAAGAACAGAATAAAATATAGCGTTTTTATAAAACACCATTAACCGGCATTGTGACGTTTGACTTTCTATAAAAAATATTGCTTAACAAAAAAAATTATTTTAAAAATATAACGTGTCTTTAGAAACTGAATTATTTTTGATTTAAAAATGGATTCTGTAAAATCAACTAAAATAAATATTACTTTGAACCATTAGAAAAAAAAAACTGTTAAACGGTTTATTCAATTTTGCATTTTGCTAGTCAAAAATATAATAGCTTATAGTCTAATTTTATTAAGTAAAGCAAATTTGCGTGTGTCACCTAAAAAGCGAACATAATTTAAAACAAATACAATTATCATTATCGCAACAATGTACAGGGTTATCCAACGAGAACTAGACAGGCCGCTTTTTTGGCTCTACCTGTACTTTTATAAAAAAAAAGTGAAATAGCCATCATATATAATTTTTCCCTCCGAACCCGAAAATGATTAATGTAAAATAATTGAACATCAAATAAAACTGCTAGGGGTCATTTTGATAGTTTTTTAAATGGAATGCCATATTTTTTATGTGATTATCCGATTCCTCGCATATCTTTGATCTAAAATGATATTTTTTTAATTTAAAATGGTCCATTTTCTGCACGTTTAAATCGAAAAATTTTTTGTTCACCGTGAAATATTGATACGGATACCTGTTCACTCTTTAACGGTATTGTCATTCAGACAACTAAAAAAATAAAGTTTAAAAGTTTTTTATATTTTTTATGAATTAGAAACAAATAACGTTAAAAAATGAAATATTCATTAGAAGACCGTCTACACATTGTAAAATTATATTACAAATGCGGAGAAAATGCTCGAGAAACGCAAAGAAGATTTTTCGAGAGTTTCCAGAGACGCATTTCAGTGGATACAATTCTAAGAATTTAGACTCTATTTTAGAAACAAAAACATTGAAAAATAGGCAAAAAAATATAAGAAGACAAAACATAAAAAATCGAGCAATTGTTCAATATTTTAGGATAAATCCGATATGTTCTATTACGCCGGCAGTACGAGAAGTAAGGTATGGCCTAGAGCTCCGAAGGGTCAGTTATGGAACAGTTCAAAGAACTCTGAAAAAATTTGGTATCAAACCATATTGTATCCTTCCCGTTCAGTATCTAACTCAAAAACAAAAAAACTTCGTTTTCGATTTTTGCTTCGATGTTGATGAGAGAGCAAGACGAGGACAACAACTTATACAATAAAATATTATGAACTGATGAAGCGTCATTCACAACATCAGGAATATACAACCGGAGAAATACAAATTACTGGGCAGCAGTTTACCCTCATAAATATGAAATGATAAAAGTTTCAAGGTAGGAGCTCGCTTAATGTTTGGTGTGGGATGTTAGGAAATCAAATTATTGGACCGCTATTCAAATATTGGCCAAAGATACCTTCAGTTTCTTTAAAACGATATCGAGGACCTCTTGGAAGGATTGCCATTGCAAATCTACAATAATATTATTTGGAAGCAGAAATGCGCTCCACCTCATGCCGTTCGAGATGTAGTAATAAATTTAAATGGGCGTTACAACGAGTGGATTGGCCGTAACGGAACACTTCATTGGCCACCCAATAGCCCAGATATCACACCAATGAATACATTTTTATGGGGCCATTTAAAAAACGTAGTTTATAATGGCCCAATAGAAATATCGATGAGCTACAGCGAAAAATTGTGATTGAAATTGACAGACTTAACCAGGATTATAATATTATAAGGGACTCTCTAGAAAGACTAAAAAGGGGGCATCGATCCTGTTTCGAAAACAACGAAGGACATATCGAACATTTATATTATTAAGATGTCTGGTGTTCTTAAGTTTTATATATAGTTTTTTCTTATGGGGTATTTGTTTTATATGTTATATTGTTTTTATATTTGTTTTGTATCTATTCTACAAATAGAGTCCTAATTCTTAGAATGGTATCTACTGTATTGCAATGTGTGCAATGCAAAATATAAACAGCTTTTAAATTTTATTTTTTTAGTTGTCTAAATGAAACTACCGTTAAAAAGTGAACATATATCCGTATCTATATTTCAGGTGTTAATGACACGGTAGACGATTTTTTTTCCATTTAAACGTGCAGAAAATGGACCATTTTGAATTAAAAAAAGATCATTTTAGATCAAAAAACATAAAAAATATGGCATTCCATTTAAAAAAAAAATATCAAAATGACCCCTAGCAGTTTTATTTGACGTTCAATTATTTTACATTGATCATTTTCAGATTCGGAGGGAAAAATTATATATGACGGCTATTTTATTTTTTTTATAAAAGTACAGGTAGAGTCAAAAAAGCGGCCTGTCTAGTCCTCGTTGGATAACCCTGTACACATTGTAGACATTGTAGAAAGGCACTCTAAGAAAAACTAGAGTTTGCAATTTTTGTCAACTTTATAATAGACCAGGTAAATTATTTAGTAACTTATGAAGTAGTTCAATTTCCGTAGATTTGGAGAGATATCTCCGCTATCGAAACATTACACAAACATTAAACTACATAAACAGGGTGTCTGAAAAAGACGCGGAAATATTTAAAAGGGTGATTTATCGGTTCATTTTAGAAAAAAAAGTAATTTCTATTAACATAGGTCCGGAGATGTATTGTTTCCAAGATAAAGATTGTTATTTTTTATTACAGTTTTTGAAATAATTTAAATATCTCTAGACCAATTTTTAAATTTGGTAGCGTTGTTTAAAGTAATAGGAGGGCCTAACTAGATTAAAATGGTTAACTTAGTAACAAACAAATGAACCGCCGTGACTTTTAAGTAAATTTCAATATTTTTTAAGATAAAGCAACAAAAATACAACTCTTTGTCTCTTGAGTTTTCATCGTATCTTGGCTTCGTTAACGAGATAAAAACTAAAAACCATTTTTAAACAGTAATTAGTAATTAATTTTTAGTTAAATTCTTTGCAAATATTACTGGAATATTTGTGTGATAAATGGTTTTATTTTTCACCTCGTAAACCAAGCAAGATAAGACGAAAATTCAATAAACAAAAGAATTGTATTTTTAGTTGCTCTAAAGGAAAATAATATTAAAATTTAATTAAAGTCCGTAACGTACCTTATTTTGTCAATAAATTTGGTTAAGATGGTCCCCTGACACCAATAGACCTGATAATTTTAATCTAGTTAAGGCGTCTTATTACTACAAACAACGCTACCAAATTTCAAAAAAATCGGTCAAAAAATATTTGAATTATTTTTCAAAACAAAAAAAATAATTAAAACCCTGTTACTTAAAAACAATACATTTTCGGACCAATGTTCATAGGAACTTTTTTCTTCAAAAATGGCATGAGAAATGACCCCCTTGAATATTGGCGCTTCATTTTTAAACATCATGTATAGCATGATTTTATAACTATAAAATGTTTAATGTTATTTTATAACAATTTCTACCAACTTCTTTTGTAGCAAGGTTTAAACCATGTAAAAATATACCCACTCCTCCCCTTTTTTTAAACCCCATTTTTTTTTTGTTTTTCTTTAAACATCGTCCCATGCCAATAACCAAAATACCAATATTTTAACGTTATTATAAATAAAATAAATGCCTGTTAAACAAGACCATAGTTACAAAAATTTTAATGTTATAATTATTATTTTTGAAGCAAATATTATTATTTTATTAAAATCCGATATTTAACTTCCTCAATGACAAGTTTTTAAAGATATTGTAATTACAATAAGAATTTGTATAGGGAGTCCGCTTTACATGATACAATTATTTTTTGATTTTAAATTGTTTTGTAAATATCTGTTTACTACACGTTTAAATTGTTGCCAGGTTTGTATGACACCGAAACTAGTAATATTATTTCTTTTTTAACAATGAAAAATTTAAATCTATTCACTCTTTTTTAATAATTTTCTTTTTACATTTTATAAAGACCAAATAGCGATGGACAAACATCTTCATTAAAAGGTAATAAGTCAAAATACCTTTTCCTCTTTATGACCTGTTTTTTGTTGTATTCATTTTTATTATGTATTCCATATTTTCATATCATAATAGACTGTTTTGGAAATTCAACAGATTTTGATAAAGCATCTGAGATTGTATAAAGAAAATGACACCTATAAAAGAGCATTGTAAAACTTTTTTTGTTTTCATTTGGGACATGACATTTCTTGCATTTTTATATTATTATATTTTTATATTTATAAAAAGTATGTAAGTGTAAGTTAACATAAATAGATGAGAGTAATTATATTTTATGTGTTTTAATAATTAAAATGGCTTGGTGGTCCCCAAAAGTTTAAATATATTTTATGGATTGTTTTTTAGACTTAAGTTAATTTACAAACATTGTATTTTAGTGTCATTAAGTCAGATCTAACAGTTTTATTTTTTACAGCTTTGTTTACAAAAATCTTATTCTTTAAACAATAAAGTATATTTGATTCAGACGTTCGTTATGAAATCAAAAAATATTGCCACTTGGTATAAATAAAAAATGATCATATTTGATTTGATTTAACAATTCAGACGTTCGTTATGAAATCAAAAAATATTGCCACTTTGTATAAATAAAAAATGATAACATTTTTTTCTTTAATATTAATAAATCAATAAATAACCGGAAAAGCGTTTTTTGCAAATTCCCAGATATCGCGAAAATATAAAACATGGCAACAATGTAGGCAAATCCAGTTTTATATCTTGTTGTGAGCATAGGGTAAGAAAAAACACAATTTTACCTTTCTGATTTGGAAATTCATAAGTTTTTTTATTTTTAAAGGGAACCCACATTCCGGAAATCCCAAGACCTAGACCAAAGTGATCCCAATTTCTAGAAAATTTCAAGGCGATTAGTCCCGAAGAAAACATATAAAAACATGAATCCGCCACAAAACTATAAAACATATTTATAACACTTTATTGCTAATAAAGCTTAAGAATAGCATGTGTACCATTACAAGTACAAACAGAATTCCTAACGACAGGCTACGCAGATTTTGCTCTAAGAATTTTGGGAATGTGGGTGGGTACCGTAAAAGCGAGTGTAGTTTTTGTAATTTTAGTTTGCTTTTGTTTTGTATAAATACTTATAGCATTTTTTAAGGTGTTTTGGTTGATCTACATTCTACAGAAGCACAAATAATGGTTGCAAATTTTGTTTACGCTTCTATGACATGTAGATTCGCCATAACACACCCTTAAATGAGATTAAAAGTATCAAAAAAATATGGTAAAAAACCTTTTTTCCAATGCTAGCCCTATAAACCGTATCGTGCCAGAGAAAATAATAATAGTATCACCTAAAACAAACAACCCTTGGAGTTCGGTTTTTACAACAAAAAAAAAAGAAGAAAAATCATGTTCGTCAACGTTGAAAAAACAGCAAACTATTATTTTGCATCAGAGTAAGTTCCTTATTATATATAGTTATGTACATACAGAAAGTTTTATTTTTTCATACTCTACCCAAATATACATTTAAAATAAATAAACAATTACTATTAATCCAGCTCGCTACTCTCAATTAAACGTCTCGACGTCGACGCTTGCGTCCCTTGGGGAGTATCGTCGTCGCTATCGTCATCTAAGCCCCCTAAAAAGAAAAGAAATAAAGGATAAGTAATTTTCTAAAATATAGTTTGGAACAAAAAAAAACGAAAAATTATTTAAATATTTTATGTATCAACCATCGCCTCTTTTACCCTCTTTATTTGAAGGTTTTTTTCTCAAAAACAATAATTTGCTTATTCTCCTTAATCTGCCTGATTAATAATTAATATTACCAACAAATGGACAGACCAACAAACATACAGACGCAAACCAAGTAATCGAAAAACCATAAAGTTCTGCAAAAACCTCGAAGTTCGATTTTTAAAGGGAATTAAAAAAAGTATTTACCATATTCCCAAACAAATATTCGTAGGTCTATTACAGACAATTAATATTCAAATAATTAAAGTAGCAAAATTTAAAATTAACAAAACAATATAAATTACAGTTCATTATAAATCCCAATTAAATAATAAAATAAATTAAAAAGGTAAAAAAAAATAATTTCAAAATATAACAGTATTGTTATGAGTGCCGTTAAATTTTTTTTTATACAAAATCCAACTACAAAACTGTAGTAAGTCGTTTTCCAGGGCAGCATACACAAAATGGGCACATGTAAATTGGTTTCCCCAAAAAAAAAACGAAAATTGGTTCCCAACCTTTTTGGTCGCCCTAACGGTTTATATGTAAATTGGTTCCCAACATATTTACGGTACCTGACTATCGAATAAGCAATAAAATAGGATTGTGTGTTTATAAATTTGTTTTTTGCACAAAGTATAACATAAAACGTTATACTTATCCTAAAAATAGAAATATAATACAAATGACAGTTATTATTCCACGGCACAGTGGAAAGAAACACATTTAATGAAATGCAAATTTCATTTTTTCATTTTTCAACATTCTAACATTTTTGTCAGAAATTTTTGGCGGTTTTTTACTTTACTATTATGGATCTTAGCAGTAATATTGGCGCTTTGTAATTTCACATAAGTGTCCACTTTAATTGCTTTAAGTTTTTCGAAAAAAATGAAAATGTTTGGGTGTGCTTTATAAAAAGATAAATTGAAGTGACTCTGAAATGACTCACAGGCGTTAGTTGTGCGTGTAAGTTTAGCCGAGTTGTAAACCCAAAGGGAAGGTGGAAAAAAAGAATATTCTGTTATATAATTTTCTGTCAAATAATCTTAATACGTTTAAACATTTTCATCGTTGGTGCTATTGAGAGCAAATCAAAAACAAAACAGTCGCCTACATGGTGAGGACTTAAAAACATAAGAGCAAAAGTCATTCGTAGCCACCTACCAACTTCAGAATCTTTGTTTTTATATTGAGGTGTAAGGCCATATTCCTGTATTTTTCTATACCACGATTGGGAACGATGAATTCGACATCCGATTATTTGTGCCGAAGGAAAAACTTGTTTGGCTGCTTTGTGAATGGCTTTCTCAAAATCGATAATAATATTTGAAATTTTTAACGTGATACCATTCTCTTTACAAATACTTGTTATTGATTTGAAAAGGTTTTTATATGTTTCTGTGCGTTTATTAGGTAACAAAAAAATTAGTGGAATGTAATGCGCGTTAAAATAACCATGTAAAGTAAAAAACTGACAAAAAAAATGCGCACAGTAATTAAACGTACCATCTAAATAAATACGCGTGACTTTTTCCAACATCTGTAGATTAAAATTACACGAAAATATAACAGTTTGTTTAATTATATTACTCATAAATATAAACTGCTCACCAGTAGAGGTTTGGATGTTTGCCTCGTCCAGAAAATCCACCGCTTCTCACCACTTTTCAAAGGCTTTTGGAAACCATATTTATAATTATTTATTACTCATAACTATTTTCCTCGTTCACTCACAATTCTTTCCGGATTCCTGGCGAAAATGCAACACAACTACGTATTTAAATACGTAACACACAAATGTCAGCAAAAATGCAAAATTGCTAATAAGTAAATCAAAACCACCCCCATATAAACCCTTCCAGGTAATTAGTGTCTACCTGTTTAGGCTTCTACCTGTTTACCAGGAACCAATATACCTACGACCTTTTCGGGCTTGGCAACCAATTTACATATTAATGTTAAGGCCTTTATGACCGCTCTTCAATTCGGGAACCAATTTACCAACACCCCACAAAATAATTTGGGCACGGCATTATTTAAGGAATTTAGGTACTGATCAAAATTAGTTATTTTCTGACTACTTTTTTATCTTTATGGCAGTCCACAAAGGACTTAGGTACGATGGGTGCCTGCTTTTAGAAGAAACCATATTTAAGTACCGAAACATGCAAATATTGGATTTCACGGCATCTTTTAGAAAACGCGGTAGTGCCACCTCGGACTTTATACAAATAATTACTACCTTTGAGCAACCTCCCACGTCTGGGTAATGTCATCCAGACCTACAATTTAACATGAATTCCAAACCACAACCAACGGCGCACTGTGGTTACTGGCGTCACCCATGCAATTACTAACCATCCCTGGCGTAGCTTAACTTGGCTGATCTCACAGGAAGCGATGTTTCGACGCGGCAAAGGACATTGATAATATCAAGTTACAATAACAAAATTCACTGCAGTTAAGGCTACAGGTCTTTTTACAAAATAAGGACACAACTGAACAATTATCGCAACTAAATAATGTTACATGGCTTTAAAAGTTAATGTTTTTTTATGAACATGTGCTAGTATTTCCGCAAATTGAACATGAGCCACAAGGCATAAATAAAACAATCATCATAAGTGATCTCATTCGTGCTTTTAATGCTAAACTGCAACTTATTAGTAACAATATTACGGTACCCCTGAAGCATACTTTAAGGAATATACAATATATGAGTTAGGTCACTTGCATATAAACCTTTGATGTTTTGGCTTCAAAGACACCGTGCGGCGTCTCCGCCGATCGCGAACCGACAAAAAAGTTTCAGGGGATATTTGTGTAAATGATACCAATTTATTTAAGCGTTTCCTCTGATCTGGATTGTCGGGGAACGCGGAGTAGATTTTTCATTATTTGATTCATTATTACGATAATACAAGCATAATGTTGCCAAAGTCACTTTAAATAAATAATTATCCCTAGAACTACAAATCGGGGTAGATATCTACCTCAAGTAAATTTTAATAAGTAAATAATAGGTAAAATCGGAAATGTACTTTGGAATATTTTTATATCTGTTAAATTTTTCTTTTTTATTCGTATTTTCCATAAGAGGAACAAAAATAGATTTTTGAAAACCAATATTTTATGGATATTTATTTGATTTTGTCCATATATCGGATTCTTAATTTGTTTAAATTTTCAAATGCCCAAATATATAGACTTTTTTGCAAAGCATCACAATGGTATATTTTTTCTTAAAGCCATTAGTATTCTCTTTGAAATCCCGTTGGAAATTTGAAAATCGGTTGTTTAGAAAAATAGTTATAAATTTTTGTCTTTTAAATGATCTTACTTACAGCTATTCAAATTAATTTTTAATCAACTGAATCTTGATAACATTGCATTTGCTTTTCATTATTCTCTTGGGCATAACAAAACCAAAAAATTCGATTTCTCATATGTCAGACTGCTGCTTTCAGAACGATTTAAAAACTCAAATCACGTGGGGTAAAAGTTTACCCCGGTTTGTAGTTTACCGATAAAAAAATGGTTTTATAGTTTTGGGGTTATTTTATAATTACAAATAAACAAATAAATATTTATCTATCTATTGTACAATGTATAGCAAAATAGAAATTTATTGTAAACTTTTAAAAAGGTCGACCAGACTTTCACGGATAATTAATAGGTCACTAGCAAATGTAGATATGCACAACATTTTTATTTGTGTATTAGGAGTGCAAAATGAAATATTGCAGCTGTTTTTTTATCTTGAGATAGTCCACAAAGGGCGAAGGCCTAAATACCAACGTACCGTGGGTGTCTTAAGTGTGGTAAGATGAAGTCTATTGACACGAGACCTACAAACTTCTGGTGGTAGTGGGTTCCACAATATGGATACTCTAGGGATAAAAGAACGAACAAAGTGGAAAGTTCTGGGCCTCTCAAGCTAGACTTTAAAAAAACGACACTACGTGTCGTCTATTGGGAGCTGTCAGGGGTAGAACTATACTGGCCAACTTCTTAAAGCAAAAGCCGTAAAAATATCTATAAAAACCGACAGATCCCCTACAGCTCGCCGGTGGGTGAGAGAAGAAGGGTTTCTTGTAAGCATGGAATCATTAATAGGATAAATGGCCCTTCTCTAAAGGAAATCAAGAATGCTAAGAGTTGTGGGAGACGCCATTCCCTAGACATGAGAACAATACTCTAAAGATGGTCTAATTATAAACGATATACTAAAGCACACGTTTACATTAAATCGATTTCTCGCACACTGCGTATCAGTCGGCTTCACACCATAGACTGGTACGAATATATTGGACAGGCGGGGATAAGAGGGGTTCGTTTTGAGAGCCGCCACGAGTGACAAAACTCATATATTGTATATTCTTTGAACTATGCCTAAAGCATGGGTAAGAATAATAAAAATATAAAAGGTTACGGGGCGCGGGGTTTGAATACTCTATTTGTACTGAGAAATCCAGTTTGAATTAAAATCGCATCTGCTTCCTTTCTCGAGATTCACGAAAAATAAAATTAATTTAAATTTTATAGAGACAATTAAAGAAATAAGGAAATTTCGCGAATTTTCGAATTTAATTTTTTACCCACCCACATATTAAAGTTTACATTTAATTCAGAGTATATATATTAAATCCTAAACACAAAATTTATAATATTTTTTATGTATATTTTAAATTTAGCACTAAAAACTATTAAATCCACCATTCAAAAAATATATATTTTTTGAATATAAAAAAAAATATATTGGGCTCCAATAAAAACCTTTTAAAGCTATTATATACTGCCTATAATTTATTTACTAACGATTGTATAATTTATCTTTTTTATTAAAGTCGGCATCATGATATAGAAATGAAGAATAAGTTATTAAAATAAAGTGATGTTGTTTATGATGTAACTACGTAAGTACAGGGTTATTCATTTTAAAGTAAACAGGGCTTTATTTTTTAACTTTCCTGTATTTATTTAAAAAGACGAATACAGCCATTTCGTGTTTTTTTTCTATAGAATTCAATAATCTAATCAGAAAAACATTTGAAACAAAAACAAAAGAGTTACAGCACGTGTGACGTATTTTTTAAATGAAATACCCCGTATATTTTTATATCAATAGATAGAGATTTTTACGAGGAATTCGGTGATATAGGGGTTGCTGGATTTATTTCCTGCGGTTCTGCTGCATTTGTCTAAAAACTGCATGATACTATAAGGATAGTTTTACCTGAAAAAATCTGGCTGCTACAGGTCACAGGTGCTTATTTGTCAAAGTTAAGAATTTTAAAAATAAGTTTATTAGTTTTTGGAGTAGTTTTATAATGAGGTTTTCATCAGAAGAACGGCTTTAAATTATATTATATGTTAAAAATTATATGATATATCTATTTCTAAACCAAGCAGCAAAATTACAATAAGCCGAATAAATTAAAATACAATAAGAGGTAAAATATGGTGGTGATAAGAACACTTATAACAAAAAATTATAATATTACTAATAATTTAAATGTTCTATATGACCCCCGTTATTTTCGAAACATGATCTATAACCCCACCTTAGCCTTTCTAAGCTCGCCGATATTATTTGAGGTTCTTGGTTAAGACGATTAATTTCATTTACAATATTTTCTCTCATTTTTTCCGTGTTTGTGTTCCCATTTTGATAAACGACAGTGTCCAATCCACTGACTGTATCGACGATTGAGATACTGCACAACTTGACGAACAGCATGGGGCGGCGCTCCGTCTTGTTACCAAATTATCTTGCGATACGTTTCGAGTGGCAATTCTTCTAAAATGTCCTCAATATCGTTTTCAAGAAGATTGAGATATCTTTCTCCAGTTAAGGATCCCTCATAGAATATTGGCCCGACAATTCTATGGTTAAGCACACCACACCAGACATGAAGAGAAGACCTTCCTTGGTATTTAATCTCTTGAAATTTCCTGGGATTTTGTCTTGCCCAGCTGTGCGTATTGCGTCAGTTAAACATTCCCGATGTAGTGAACGCAGCTTCATCCGCCCAAAGAATCGTTTGAAACAGGGTAGGATCGTAATCTTGTTCATGGATTAAAATTTGGGAAACAAATTGAAAGCGAAGTTGTTAAATGCTGCACTGGAAAAACGTGGTATGGAAGATACTTAAAATATTTCAGTGTTCTCTGAACCGTCGCATAGGTTACTCTTCTTCTTGCAGGGCCATACCTCAAGTCTCTAACTGCGTCAGTAATTGACTTCATGGGATACAAAGTAAAATAATTTCGAATAGCACGATCCCGGTTTCTTATTCTCATTGTAGTCCTTTTTCTAATATGTAACGATTTTGTTTCTTCAAATAAGACCTTCAGTTTTAAAATCGTTTTTACTAATATATTTCGGTGGAAATTTGCAACATATCTTCGTTGTGTTTCCCTGGCGTTTTCTCCACATTTATAATAGAGAGTTATAATTTGAAGCCGTTCTTCTGATGAAAACCTTATCATAAAACTACTTCAAAAAGTAATAAACGTATTTTTAAAATTCTCGACTTTGACAAATAAGCACCTGTGACCTGTGGCAGCCAGGTTTTTTCAGGTGAAACTATCCTTATAGTATCATGCAGTTTATAGACAATTGCAGTAGAATCGCAAAAAATAAACCCAGAAACCATTATATCACCGAATTCCTCGTAAAAATCTCTATTTATTTATATAAAAATGTACGGGGTATTCCATTTAAAAAATACGTCACTCGTGCAGTAACTCTTTTGTTTTGTTTCAATTTTTTTTTGATTAGATTATTGAATTCTACGGAAAAAATACACAAAATGACTATATTCGATTTTTAAAAAAGTACAGGAAGTTAAATAAAGCCCTGTTTACTTTAAAATGAATAACCCTGTACACTAATTCTTAATAACAAAAGGACCTAGTAAACTTTCTAAAATCAATATCTTTTTAACAAAACGATCAAAAAATTCCGTTTTTTTTTAAATTTTTTAATACTCTGATTTATATTGCATATAAATACATAACAGATATCGACAATGTTAATTATGCACAATTTGATCGTTATTATCTCGCTTCACAGATGATAAAAAATTTAGTTTTTTTTTCAATTAGATAAAAGTCACTATATTTCAACTTCATTTCGTTCTAAGGACAATCCGTTTTACGAGTGAACTACCCTAAGATAAAATTTGACTATAACAAAATTTAGCTGTATTCATATAAGAATGTTTATAAGAAAAGTAAGTATTTTGTTGTAACTGTTTTGGTGTAAGTTTCAATTAACCTACTGATTAACATGTTAGAAGGAAAACAACGTAACTCCAAAAGTGACTCTATTTGTATTAACTTATTTTCAGGAAAAGTAACAAACGCCACAAAAAATACATACAAAGAACCCCGCACAGAACATATGGAAACTGAACACCGGTCAATTTTCGTAAAACTTTGTACTTTAACAGCTCTTGGTAAGCTGATTATAAGTCTTAATGCGCACGAAGCCCGAAAATCTCCCCTATCCCGCCAAAACTGTCCCTAAAGGTCGGGGGACTGCATTTGACAGATTTTTGGAGGATTGACTTACGGAAATATTTTACAGCTGTTGTCAAACCTACAGCCCTTACGCAGTAACTAGGCTTAGTCCTATCATTTTCAAAGCAGCAGAATCCACCCCCCTTCATAGCTCGTTATGTGACTTTTCCCCATTTACTCATTCTAAAACCATTTGATCATTAATTTCATATCAAAACCGACCAAATGATCACATATATTACCGTTCGACCCCGATAAGTGAACCTTCTGCCCCTAACACCCGCCCTGAGGAAACAGCTCCAGTACGTACCAAAGCCTGCTTACCTGTTGTCAATCAGGGTGATCGTGAATTGCATTCCCCAGCCCCCTGAGCGATTACTACACAATTTCCTTCAAAATGTATGTAAAGTGTCCGGTTATAAATGTAACCCCCGGTAACTTTTTTATTTGACGTTTAGGAAAAACAAGTTTAGTATAAAATTTTAGTGGTTCAAAATATATTTTTTAAAAACTTCCTTTTACCTACACAGGGTGTTTCAGAAAGTCTGGACGTGGTTCTACTATCTATAATTATTTTAATTAGTCCCCTATTTTTTTATTTTACATTTGTATTCTCCTTGAAACTCTTAACATATTTTATGTAGCATACCCTATGTCTAACTTTAATGGATACATGACGAAATGCAAAAAACTATAAGCCTTATCATTATCACTATCATGCTATATCGCTATGTTTATTCATTTCATCAATTAGCCATGAAGTTTATTATATCTGTCAAATGACTTTCTTTCACACTGACATTAGTTTTAATTATTTCGTAAAATATTATTTAACTATAAATTATTCTGAACAAGAAAGAAAAGACATTTATAATTTTTATGTAAAAAATAATTATAATCAAAAAAGGGCTCAAAGGGAATATAGGCGTGTGTATGGCTGCAAAAGAGGTTATTTGACAGATATGTCACAATATTTTGCATTTTGTGATGTAACTATTAAAATCAGACATAGGGTAAGCCACATCAAAAATGTTTAGAATTTCAAGGAGAAAGCAAATCGCAAATAAAAAAATAGGGGACTCATTTAAAATAAGATAGTAGGACCACGTCCAGTTACTGTGTGGAGGCTGTAGGTTTGACAACAGTTGCAAAATATTTCCGTAAGGCAATTCACTAAAAATCTGTCAATTGTAGCCTCCCTACACCTTTAGGGACATTTTTTGAGGGGTTGGCGGGTTTTCGAGCTTCGTGCCCGATAAGACTTTTTATCACCATAAAAAGAGCCATCAAAATACAAAGTTTCATGAAAATTCACTGGTGTTTAATTTCCATATGTTTTATACAGGGTTCTTTGTGTTTTTAGCTTTAAATAAAAATAACTCAAAAATCATAATATGCTATTAATAGGTTGAACCATTTCTTATTTGGTGTAATTAAATATTTAATAAATATTTAATTTACCTAGAAGCACCTCGAAAATCTCTTTTTTTGTTTACCATTTTCTTAAAACTAAGTTTTTTGAGTTACGTCACTACACAAATTAAATAATTCACTCTCGTCTAACGGCCTAACAAAAGTTTTAGATATTTGACAATAAAAATGGTGGAATAAGTTTCTCTTAAATCTGCGCAAAGCTTATTTGAATTAAACTGTTACATACAGCTGATCGGAGGATAAAAGTTTTCTTGTAAGAGTGAGGTCAATAAGAGGCAAAAAGCTCTTCTCTGGATAGACTTAAAAATGCTACAAAAGAGAGACGCTATTTCCAAGACAAGCAAGGTCCAATTTGGGATACATGAGTATTGAGATTGGAAGGAAAAAAATAGTTTCTGGTTCAAAAAAAAAATCTAAACTTTTTAGAAGCTGCTGTGGTTATGGTTATGTGTTTGTAGCACTCTTGTTTTGCAGAACTTTACTACTTATAAGTAGAGAATAAAATAATGGCAGACTTTTTATGCGACAGCAAACCTGATTGTGTTTTTGAGGTATTTAACTGGAATAAATTTTTGTTCCTGTGTAGGAGCCCACCGCTGTGTTCACACGTCGTCGTCGTGGTTGGGCCCAGTAGGATCTTTTGAAATAGGCGCTAGCGTTGCTGGTTATCGGCAACTCTTTTGGCTAGCGTATGGAACGGGATCCGAAGTCCGAAGCTAAGATGAACACAAGGCTTAACTTAAGGTGTTAGCATACCGTGCTGATGAGTGAATGACATCCTGTGTCTTAAACAGGTGTCTCCAACGGTGCCTCTGAGATACAGGGCGACCTCTCAGAGTATCTAGCCTTACTACGGTAAGGCAGGGCTCTGCATGGTGGACTATTACTTCCCTAGCTCCAAACAGAAAGTGGAAAGAACCACTTTCATAGGAAAAAAGTGACAAAGGTGCGCTGACCAAAACGGATAAATCCGTTTCGAGAGGTGCCACCCAAGGTCACAAGAAGATAAAGGTGCGCCTACCGAAACGGGTGAATCCTTTTCGAAAGGTGCCCCTGAAGTCACCGGCGTCTGTTTCACGGGAAAGTGCTAATCCATCCCGAACAAACAGGTGCTTAGGAAGGGATTCCTGAATCCAAACAGATAGCGGACAGAACCGCCTTTATAGGGAAAGTGGATAGGACCAATTTCCTAGGGTAAGGCCGGAGATGCGGCCTCAGAAGGAATATCTGGTTCCTGTAACAAGGACCTGGTAGCTACCCACGTCACTAGACCGGCATGACGGATCTAATCGTCTACTCGTCATACTCTCCAGGAGACAGGGACACCAGAACACATCAGAACACATATTGTGCTTGTGTCCGGTAGTGACATGAGCAAGAGGAGATGTAAGAACCCTCTCCCAATCTGATATCGGATGCATTAGAAGTCTGATCCTATTGGGAGAAATATAAAAAGGTAATAAAATATACCGAGCAGTCACAGTGGTGGCGTAAAAAGACCACTCACTTCAAACCTACCTACCTGTTTAAGAGATATTTATGTATATAAGCCGCTTGTTTTCCAACCTAACTGTTAGAATAAAGGATACTATCATCATCACCCATAATTTGAAGCAAGTATGTAGGTGACCATCTACAATAACTAGTCAAGTAAAACTAGTTCTATTTGGTCTTTTAAAAAGTCCTTTATCATACTTTTTGTAAAATTAAAAATAGGTGAAAAACTAATTTATTTCTGCTAACACTATCGATGCACTTGTAGTGGGACAGTAAAATTACGATTTGAAAATTTTATGATCTAAAAATATTTAAGTTTAGGTTTCAAGGCACTGTTATTTTACTATTGTGATGCCTGAATTTTTTGATTAAAATATTTAATGAAATAACTTAGTAAAAAATGAAAATTCTTATTTAAAAAAATATCAGGGAAAATTTGGTGATGATTAACGTTTATTTAAAAACATTTTTGGGCTGCATCACTGTTTAAGTCATGCCTGATAATAAATTTATTTTAGTTCCTATTTTTTTATGTTAGATTTATGTCAATAAATTTCATTAGTTTAAGGGCGCCAGCTTCATAGAGCTGGTAAGCTGACCTATATTCTAAATTAAATTTTATTTCTGACATTTATAGATAGAAATTAACTACAAAAGGTTTTATTTTATTTAATATTTTTTAATGAATATCTTAATATAGCAAGAATTGTATATAGAGTTATTACTAACTATAATAATTATCTTATTAGTTGACTTACCCAAAAAACTTTCTATAATATTCCCAAACAGTCCCCCCGACTTCTTTTCTTCGGGTGGCTTCACACCAAAAAATATCTGACTTATTTTATCCAGGTACTGAATATAACATGGATCTCTTCTTATTGAGTTTTGATATTGTTCACATAGAACGGCAAAGGTTTGTAATTTCTTACTAAAATTAAAAATACATATGAATGTAAATAAGACCAAAAAACTGTCAAGTGTTTATAACATTAAAGAACATATTGTCATGAGGAATACATTAATCAGAGTAGAAAGAGTATTAAAATTAGATTAAAAGAACATTGAACATTAATAATAAATGTATCTATAGATTTAAGCAGTGTTAAATTCCTTCATGGAGAAATTAGAGTTAAAAGATTAAACTTACATAAACAAATGAAAATTAGAAATCTAAAATGAGCACCAGAACTCTTTCCACTAATGATCAAATTTCATAGTCATGCGGATTATAAATAAATAAATTGCCACATCTCGTTTTTTAAAAAACCTTTAATTACTACTTCTTTTATTTTCTCAGTGATGAGAGTCAAGAGAGAGTAGACTTCTGGTCACGTGGGACTCAAGCACCAAAATCCATAAAGAAAAAAAAAAGAACACCAAAATTGACTTTGCTTGCCCTTCAAAAATCCAAGGTTTTACACGTATTATTATTCACCTATTTGTGCCTTGTGCAATTTAAATAATGTTAAATTAACATGATTTTTCCACAACAGAATATAAATCTATTAATTGTTTTAAAATGTGCCCTTTTCTTAAAAACTGCCTTTTTTTTTCGCAACAAAATGTTTCAGTTATCAGCCCTGACTTTGACTTTCCATTATTAGGATACAAATCTAAAATTTGATTTTAATACGATAAAAATAGGATAAAATCGTAAAAACTAATTATTTAGCCGAACATAACTTGGGAAAAATTAACATATGTATTTATTTATAGAATATAAACAATATATGAGGTATCATAGAAAGAACTGAAATAAGTGTCTATAATATAAAACAAACAATAGAATGTCTGACCTTAAATTTAGACCAAACACATCAATTAAATCAAAAGGGTTAATTCCACTTTTATAAATCACTGCCTGACTTTATGAATTTCTTTCCCGAACGAGCCAAAAGTATTCCTGAATGCCCAAAGACCACGTTTTATCTTTTCCATATTTTCTAGCATTTAGCCGACATTAATAGCTTTTAAAGCTGTCTTTTGCGAGCTTCGCACTGCGAGGTCTTCGTAAATAAAGTAAGATAATATTCTACTTTGTTTTTCATTTGATTGATATTTACCTAGTTCATGTTCTTTTTGGTAAGCACTTTTCTTCACTTTAGTCGTAGAATAAAATTCACTTTTACAGAAGAACTGTAGTTTTAAATGAAGAGTACGGGCTTGAGTATTGTAAACTTCGTTAAACTTCCGGGCTTTAGCCATGGATCTTGGCTATTTCTACCTGACCTTCCACAACGAGGTTATAAAATAACCTCGTAGACCTTTCGACTTTCGCCAGCGGCTGGCATTTGCACAGGATCAGTGTTGCCGCAGCGGAATTTCAATATGTACTGAATTTTTTTTTCAAATGTACTGAATCGAAAAAAAATGTACTGAATCAAAAAAAAATTAAAAACTAGTCAAAAAATAATATAAAACTTATAAGCAACTATAATTTAAAAAAAAACCTATTTTATTTTAAAAATTTTAATAAAAAATATAAAAGAAAAGATATTTTAAGAATAAATCTACCTATTTAATGCACAATGCACATACATATAACATTATCTTAAGCTATTTATCTACTTTAAAGTCGATTAACGCTTGGTCGGGTTCTCATGTAAAACAAGTATTTCCCTTTAAAGATTCTTTGCTAAATAATATTGCCTCTACATTTTTTATTTCCAATTTGTTTCTATTCTTGCTTTTAATAATACTTAAAATTGAAAATACCCTTTCAGCAGCAGCGCTTCCATGTGGTAAGCTGACAATTGCTTTAAACAAAACTAATAAATTATGAAATACGAATTCCCCAGAATGATTTTTAAATTTTTCTATATGTATGATAACTTCCTCAATATTATTACACTCTTCATTGATTTTATATTCGTTTAGAAGCCTCCATTCTAGGTTTAGGCAAAAATATATATGCAAAAACCTTTTTTGGTGATTCCCCGAGTTTGGTAATTCAAAATACTGCTATCTCTCTTTGTTTATGTTAGAAAAACAAAGATAAATTATTTAGGCCACCCGCAAAACGCGTGTTCCAAACAATATTTTCAGTTTTAAGATAAGGATTATAGATGGCGCATCCTATATTCTATTTCAATAAAAATTTATGAGATATCCCATAAAAATATTTAAATTAATAAATGTATGTAAAATTATTTACTCAAGCATTTCTACCATTCTTTTTTAAATTTTTTATTTCTATACGGTATTTTGTACCGAATTTCTTGTTTTCTTAAAAAGTTGTACCGAAGTACTGAATCCAATCATTATGTACTGAATTCAGTACAATTGTATCGAAACGGCAACACTGCATAGGATGCGTTGTGGTAGCGGACGAAGGACGAAGGGACGCTGACCACAGGTAAGTTTGAGACTTCGAGAGTGTACGTACTGGAGGCAGAGAAAGAAAGGAAACGGGAATATAACTTTTTTCTCTCGCTGACGTAGGTCCGCAGGCCACCGAACAATATCAGCACGCCGAACAAGAGCGAAAGGTTATTCTCCTGTTTTGTTTCTATCTCGCACGCTCGTTCCCTCGGCCAAGCGGCAAGGCTGTCTCCAGTAGGTACATTTCCGAAGGTCTGCGACGTCACAGAGTTCCCATCCACCGCTACCACATCGCATTCTTTGAAAATGCTAGCCGCAGATACTGGCGAAAGGTCAGGTAGAAAAACCCAGGGCCACCGTTAGGTCCGAAACTTTCACCCTTAAAGCGTAGTTCATATGCTTGCGAAATGCGATTTGCGAAACTTGTACTGATTGGTCGATTTCAAATGTGTCAATTGTAGGAGCTCTCTATTCTTAAGTTTTTTGCGATTCGCAATATTTAAAATCTAGGGGGCGGGAAAAATTGACGGATTCTTATTGGTCGAATTTAGGTGCCTAACAACATGCCGATTGGAAAGTTGTAAAATTCCGAGTACTTCCGGAGATATCCGGAAAAAACCGAAATTTGCTCATTTTGTTTTTATTTTTTTCTGACGTTATTTAAAGAGATATGGAAAAACAAAAGACACTTTGTCATGGCTACTTCTTAAGCTCTACAGAACAGCGTTGAGATATTTTCCGTACGACGTTTCATTTTCGTTAGACCATCATGAACTTTATTTTTTTAAATACGGACCTAGGTTTTTTATTTAATTATTTTGAACCTCTTATTATCCCAATTTATACCTGACCCCTGTATATACAGGGTGCCAGATTCGAGTGGATGCATGGGGATCTCGAAAACCGTAAGAGATACGAAGTCGGTAAATTATGGCAAGTGCGCATTTAGGTGCCTTACAACATGCCGATTAGAAAGTTGTAAAATTCCGAGTACTTCCGGAGATATCCGGAAAAAAACGAAATTTGCTGATTTCGTTTTTATTTTTTTATGGCGTTATTTAAAGAGATATGGAAAAACAAATGACAGTTTTTCATGGCCACTTTTTACGCTCTATAAAACAGCTTTGAGAGATTTTCCGTACGACGTTTCGTTTTTGTTAAACCATCATCAACTTTATTTTTTTAAATACGGCCCTCAATTGTTTATTGCATTTTTTTGAAGCAGTTATAATCCCAATTACAATGATGTATAACACTTATTATTTTTCTGTTAAATAAACATATTTTCCATAAGAGACAATGAGTTAGACAAGGAACGCACATCATTTCTTATAGGGGCGTTCCATATTTGTTAAATAAATATTAAGTGTTATACATTTTTGTAATTGGGATAATAAGGGATTCAAAAAAATTAAATAAAAAACCCAGGTTCGTATTTAAAAAAATAAAGTTGATGATGGTTTAACGAAAACGAAACGACGTACAGAAAATCTCTCAAAGCTATTTTGTAGAGCTTAAAAAGTTGCCACGAGAAAGTGTCATTTGTTTTTCCATATCTCTTTAAATAACGCCAGAAAAAAATAAAAACGAAATCGCAAAATTTCGTTTTATTTCGGATATCTCCGGAAGTACTCAGAATTTTACAACTTTCTAAACGGCATGTTGTTAGGCACCTAAATGCGCAACTTTGCCATAATTTAACCGATTTCGTATCTCTTACGGTTTCCGAGATCCCCATGCATGCACTCTCTGTGCACCCTGTGTATATATATATATATATATATATATATATATATATATATATATATATATATATATATATATATATATATATATATATATATATATATATATATATATATTTACGCAATTGGCGAAAACGGCCAGTGGCCGAAATTTATACCCAAAACGCGTTGTGTGTAAATTTCAAAAATTCACGACGCGAAGTCACGACAATTATCGAAGACACGCGACGGTTTTCGTGTTATGGGTAATAATAAATACCCACAACCCGGAAATACATAACCTTACTTATTTTAATCGGTAGCAGTTATCTAGTTTAGTTATTTATTTATCCTTTGTCGTGAGTGACAACGGCCGTGAGTTTATCAACTCGGTGATTACAAAACTTATCACTCTCTGGCCTGGTCTTAAATAGTTCATGGCAGACTAAGACATTCACAGATTGCTGATTACCTGGGTAAACGATAATAATATCACAAAATGGTCAGAAGGGTTGAAATTCGTACAGAAAAACCGATCTTTTCATAGAGGGATTGGCAGAAACCCTTATGAGGCTATGTTTGGCTGTAGACAGGTTAATGGTTTAGGAGATGCCGACCTTCCAAAACACGTTATTCCCTTGCAAAGTGAAAAGGCTTTAAAATTAATAATTGAATGAAAAACGAACAAAAATGAAAACAATAGTACTAATTTAACAAATAAAGAAAATGTCGAGAATGAAAATAACAACGCCGACCAGAAAAATCAAGACAATAATGAAAATGAAGCTAATGAAATGGTGGACAACAATAATGGCAATAATGATGAATATAGTGTGGCAGAAAGTTAAAAATAGCTTAAAATATCAGATAACACAAAGGGATAAAAGAATTTTGAATCAAAGAGAGGAATCACATAAAATGATGAAAGTTCAAACAACGAAAATGCTGTGTGAGTCAAATAAAAGATATGCTCCTTTAGAAATTGGAACAAATGTTTTGATTCGAGTACCAGATGTTGACAGAGGCCGACTATCTTCAAGAAATGTGTTAGCCATTATTTCTGAAATTAATAATGATGCCTTGTATAAACTGAGTACTGAGAATGAGCTGCTAGACAGATTATTTTCAAGAAATGAATCTCTTCAAGCAACTTCGCAGTTCATGTCGCAATCAAATGATAATAATATCAAGAAAATACCCATTAAAAATGCAGCAAATATGTCGTCTAATGGTTCCGGTCAAGGGTTTCTCAGATGCAATTGTAAAAGATTTTGTGGTGATAATAAATGTTCCTGCAAACAACGAAACAAAAAGTGTAACTCAAAATGTCATGGATCACTAACATGCAAGAATAAATAATAAAGATTAGTTTAGTAAAAAATGTGTATTTCATTAATAGATCTTAAGAACGTGTGAGTATTTTTATTTTACATATCTTTTTATTTTCGCCTTATGGGTATTTATTATTACCCATAACACGAAAACCGTCGCGTGTCTTCGATAATTGTCGTGATTTCGCGTCGTGGATTTTTGAAATTTACACACAACGCGTTTTGGGTATAAATTTCGGGCACTGGCCGTTTTCGCCAATTGGTACAACATATATATATATATATATATATATATATATATATATATATATATATATATATATATATATATATATATATATATATATATATATATATATATATATATATATATATATATATATATATATATATATATATATATATATATATATATATATATATATATATATATATATATATATATATATATATATATATATATATATATATATATATATATATATATATATATATATATATATATATATATATATATATATATATATATATATATATATATATATATATATATATATATATATATATATATATATATATATATATATATATATATATATATATATATATATATATTATATGTACATTTTATTTTTCCGGTTTTCAATCCGTTTGTCAGTAGATAGATTTTCGACGTTTCGCCAACATCATGTTGGCATAAAATTATCTATGACCTGGGTGGCTGCTCGACTTGGACCCAGGAAGCATCATACATCCGTGAACCACGCCTGTGAAAAATATAGAAATATCCCCATAATTAATACCATCCGTAATATATTACTTATAAACATATATATATATATATATATATATATATATATATATATATATATATATATATATATATATATATATATATATATATATATATATATACAGCGTGTCCCACGCAGTTCTTGCCATATGGGAAAATTTTTACTGACAGTCGAAACGAAATCATTTTGATGTAGAAAAGTTCTGCTTATTTAAAAACTAAAAATCCCTACGCAAAAAGTTTAAAAATACCAGCAGTATACAGAGTAGCGACAAAAACGTAAAATTTATCCAAGACTAAAGTACCCTTATTTTGCAATATTCAAAGAAAAGTTATTTAAAGGAATTATTTAGAATTAATTTTTATATATAATTACGAAATCACAGCCACCTACGAAAAAAAGTGTATTTTTTATTTTACATTAAAAAATTTTGTCAAAAATTAACAAAGGTAATTATCGGACCTGAAGGTAACTATGCCAATAATAACTGACATAAACACTGACATTATTTCTAGTCAGAAGTACAGTTATAAATTCAGTTTATCCATTTATCATTTTGATTTATTATGCCTCCAAAACTAACCACGGAACAGAAGATTGAAATTGTTTTAATTGTGGAGTGACAACTACAAAACCTTAGAGAAGCCGCTGAGATTTTCAATGAAAGGCATCCTGAAATATCTGTATCTCATCAAACTGTTGGACACATAATGGCAAAATTTAAAGGTAGTAGAAGTGTAGAAAACAGATTCAATAAAAAAAATCAAGTTCAGGTCGAAGATGATGAAGATTTTGACTTGCAAATTATCCAAGCCGTTGTTGAAAATCCCAAGATTTCCTTGAGAAATATGGAAAAAGTACTTCCTGGAAATGAAAGACGCTCAGTCTGTAAATCTACTGCTGGAAGAGTTCTTAAAGCAAATCATTTTCATCCTTATAAACCCATCTTTGTCCACACATTGCATCCTGGACACTTTGATTTTTCAGCTTGGTATCAAGGTATGCATGAAGACGACCCGTATCTTTATAGAAAAATAATTTTTTCTGACGAAGCTTGTTTTACGTCAAATGGAGTTGTTAGCTCCCAGAACTATCGATGGTGGAGTACAGCTAACCCACGGTTTGTTATCCAGTGTCGGGATCAGTTTTCTTTTAAGACAAATGTGTGGTGCGGAATTTTAGATAATGAACTGATAGGCCCATTTGTCTGACTTTATTAATGGCCTTCCACGTGACATTAGAAATACTTTGTGGTATCAGCATGATGGTGCGCCATGCCATAGTTCTCGAGCTGTTAACGAGTTTCTTCAGGGAATGTTCCAGGGGCGTTGGATAGGAAAATTCAGAAATTCATTGGCCGGCGAGGTCACCCGACCTGAACCCACTGGATTACTTCCTTTCGGGATATTTAAAGGAAAAAGTGTATTCTCACCGACCATTTCAAAATATCGATAGCTTAGAAAGGATAATAACCCAGTGTGCTCGAGAAATCCCTCAAGTTGTTTTGAGAAAAGTTGTTTCAAAATTCTCCAAGTTAACAGAAAAATGCATGGAAAAAGAAGGTGGCTATATTAAAATTTGAATTATACTAATTTTCTTTTGTTATAAGTGATACATTAATTTGTTTTATATTAAAGCTTTTACGTTTTATTCCGTTCTGATTTACTGAAGTACAAAAATATATATTTTTCGTAGGTGGCTGTGATTTCGTAATTAGATATAAAAATTAATTCTAAATAATTCCTTTAAATAACTTTTCTTAGAATATTTCAAAATAAGGGTTTAAATCTTGGATAAATTTTACGTTTTTTGTCGACTAACTCTGGTATAATGCTGGTATTTTTAAATATATATATATATATATATATATATATGCCTTGCCATCAAAACACGCTTCTTATGAGAGCGTTGTCTAAAGGTTCTGTAAAATGCAAATTCTGTTTGTTTTTAAAATGCTTGGGCGGCATTGACGGAACGAGGAATAAAGCGGGGATCGTTGTATGCTTTAAATTTTAAATAAAGAAAACTAGGGTTTTTTTTTGATAAAATCATAATCTTATAGGATTAACTTGATCCTTTATTTCATGACAACCTGTCATTCTCTCAAATGTTTTAATAGCACATATGCAGTTGTGATTTCAAGTAAAAATAAAATAAAATTTAAAGTTTTCAGCATATTCCTACTGATTAACCTCACCGTTAAGACAGTGCCAAAAAGGGTGCAAGAGAAAAATGAATTAAAATATAATCTTTTCTCGCTCCAAAGTGCTAATTGGTCGAGAAGGATGTAATATATAATATATATACTATTAAGCCTTGAGCCGTACAAAAACACCGCTTCTTCATGAGCGCTTGTCTAAAAGGTTCTGTAAAATTGCTAAATTGTTTTATGCTTGGGCGGCATTGACGGAACGAGGAATAAAGGGGATCGTTGTATGCTTTTTAAAGTTTTAAAATAAAGAAAACTAGGGTTTTTTTTTTCGATAAAATCATAATCTTATAGGATTAAAGGACCCTTTATTTCATGACAACCTGTCATTCTCTCAAATGTTTTAATAGCACATATGCAGTTGTGATTTCAAGTAAAAATAAAATAAAAGTTTAAAGTTTTCAGCATATTCCTACTGATTCAGCCTCACCGTTAAGACATTTGCAAAGGGGTGCAAGAGAGAAAATGAATTAAAATAAAATCTTTCTCTTCGCCCCAAAAATGCTAATTGGTCGAGAAGGACTGGCTGACGAATCAGCACGACGAGTGGGATATATACCCTTCTCACAGACCAATGAGCACGTAGAAGCGAGAGGGAAAGGTTATACTGTAATTCTTCTGTCGCTCTCGCTTGCTGCCTAGTAGCAAGGCTTCATCTATAAGTATATGCTCAAAGGTTAAAATAAGTTGTGATCTTTAATGTTAGTTCTTATTTTTATTTTATGTTATTTGCCTGTATAAAGACTTTATGAGAATAAAGTATATTCTATTTTTTGTTGTTTGTTTTAATAAATCCACCTTATAAGATGCAATTATGAAGGTCAGTAAATGCAATAGCCCTTCTTCACCAGTAAAAATTTTTAACTTGATTCTTATTATTCACTGACGACCAAAGCATTATAAATGTTTATTAAAACAATACACAGAGAAAAACCTAGCATAAGATACAATATTGTTAAAAAAAAATTAATTATAAATAACACAAAAAAGTTTTAAAGAAGGGGAATTAATTACAACGTCAATACAGAGCGTCAATACTTCCATCTTGCATCTTGCCAACAGTTCCAGTACTAAATCCCTAAAAAATTCGCAGTCGCAGCGCTATGAAATACCAAAAAAACCGGCGGAAAAATTTTGCGAATTCGTAATTCGTAAATCGCATTTCGCAAGCTTATGAACTACGCTTAAGACTGTAGTTTTACTTAAATGAAAGAATACAGTCATGGACTAAAAATAATAGACTATTGATAAATTGATTCAATTAGGAACAAATCTGTAAGAGCTACTTTTTAATTGACTATGGTTCTTGGGTGACTAAATATTAAAAAAAAAATTAGAAAGTGCTATTAAAATCAGGCTTGCGTTTTTTTTAGGACGGTGTCATTTTACAAATTTTAAAGTGTCTAAAAATTTGTACACTTTTGACAAAAATGTGTAAAGACCTTTTTCTTGTAAAAAAATCAAATTTCCTATCAGAATGACACTTTCTGAATTTAAAAAAAAAAAAAATTTCGATGTAAAATAACTGCGATAAGACTATTACTTCCCTAGCTCCAAACAGAAAGCGGACAGAACCGCTTGCATGGGAAAAAAAGTGACAAAGGTGCGCTGACCGAAACGGATAAATCCGTTTCGAGAGGTTCCCCAAGGTCACAAGCAGACAAAGGTGCGCCATCCTAAACGGGTGAATCCGTTTCGAAAGGTGCCCCTGAAGTCACCTGCGCCTGTTAGAGGGAAAAAGGTTCCCTGGCTTTAAATAGAAAGCGGATAGGACCGTTTTCATAGGGTAAGGCCAGAGATGCGGCCTCAGAAAGAACAAGGACCTGGTAGTTACCCACGTCACTGGACAGGGAGAGAAGGGGATGACAGATCTAATCGTCTGCTCGTCATACTCTCCAGGAGACAGGGACACCAAAAGACATATTGTGCTCGTGTCCGGTAGCGACACGAGTAAGAGGAGATGAAGAAGTCTCTCCCAATCTGATATCGAATTCATTAGAAGTCTCATCCTATTGGGAGAAACATAAAAAGGTGTGAGCTACAATAAACCGAGGTCGCAGTGGAGGGCGTAAAAAAGTCCACTCACTTTAAACCTAAACCCTAAACCCTAAAAAAAGTTTTTTTAAGAGATTTGCAATGTTAAGACAATCTACTATCAAATTCTTCAGTTTAGAATTGGGTTTTCCCTCAAGTTGTAAGAGAAGCGTTAAACATACTTTAGCAAAGAGTTTTCAATTTCATCATTATTGACTTTATGTGGTTTCACTATAAACCAATACTTATGATTTGATGATTGACATATAGGTACTACATTGTCGACATTTTTGTTTGAGAGTAAATTTACGTAAGTACTCTAGTTACCTGTGAAAATGTTGAGAAACTTACGTCAAGTGATTTCTGAGATATTTTATTTTGAAAATCGCCCAGTTTACTACTGACTGACTGATTGACTCATCAGAATTACGGATCACTTCCTGAGGGAATAAAAACTTGTAATGTGGTATGTGAGTAGGATTTAGGACACAAGTAAAGAAACCATTCTGAAAACTGCACATTTTTACTCGGAAAGCCCTAAAACCGGGCCATAATATCTTTTTTTTAGGGGGTATTTTAGATTTTGCAATCTGATAGAACCTGATTTTCTGGGGTCATAATTGTTGTATAATGACATCCTGTGCCTTAAACAGGTGTCTCCAACGGTGCCTCTGAGATACAGGGCGACTGGTGGACTATTACTTCCCTAGCTCCAAACAGAAAGTGGACAAAACCGCTTTCATGTGAAAAAAGTGACAAAGGTGCGCTGATCGAAACGGATAAATCCGTTTCGAGAGGTGCCACCCAAGGTCACAATCAGACAAAGTTGCGCCAACCGAAACGGCTGAATCCGTTTTTAAAGGTGCCCCTAAAGTCACAGGCACCTGTTTCACGAGGAAAGGCTTATCCATCACGAACAAACAGGCGCTTAGGAAGGGATCCCTAAATCGAAACAGAAGGCGGACAGAACCGATTTTGTAGGGAAAAGGGTTCCCTGGCTTCGAACAGAAAATGGATAGAACCGTTTTCATAGGAAAAGGCCGGAGCAACGGCCTCAGAAGGAACATCTGGTTCCTGTAACAAGGACCTGGTCGTTACCCACGTCACTAAACAAGGAGAGGAGGGCATGACGGATTAATCGTCTGCTCGTCATATTTTCCAGGAGACAGGGACACCAGAACACAAACTTTAAACCTACCTAACCTACCTAGAGTTTTTTTTTGGTTGAAACTTTGCCCTTATTTTAAATAAGTGTTTTTAGTGGGATAAAAATAACTTTAAAAGTTTCATACTTGTGTTTTGGCTTTTTGCTGTGAAACAGGCTTCATTCTTTAACAAAAATGAACAAATTTTAGTCACTCCCACACTTGATGTTGTTTAAAAATTAAAGGTTAAACTTATCTTTATGTTATTCTAGTTAAACAATAACAACACCCGTTTACAACACTTGTAACAAGAGTTGTTTGCTATTTATTTCACAAAAAGCACCACTCATAAATGCTGCGGAACACTTTTACTTGTAGTTCTAGCACATTGTTTATCGATTTCTGTTGTTATCACAAATAACTGAAACTTGTTTCGGTAATTTATGGTTGATATACCAAGTGTTAACTTACATTTTAGTCTCAAATCAAATTTGTTCAAAAGTGCGCAAAAACGTCGATTATATGATGTAAAATAGGGACAGAGTATTTGGCAACATCACAAATAAAGGAATAATAGTAAATATGTTTTACATAAGTTACACATTTTTAAAATTAAACAATAGTACAAACATGACTAAACCCAACCAAAATAAATGAAAGTAACCATAGCTAAACCGAACTTTCGGTCTGGTGAGTACTGCTAACACTAAATTTTTTGAAAAATGTTATTATTATTATTTTTTATTTTTAACATTAAATATTATTTTATAAATAATTAATCAAAAGTTTTAAAAAAGCCACTTTGATAATTAAAAATACTAAAGCCATATTTTATTTGTGGCGTAATTTATTTTTGGGTTGCAAACAAACAATTTTTATAAATTGTTAATTTCATCTGATTTTACTAACCAGAACAAACCAAAAGTAAGTGGAACCAAATTATTATAACAATTTATAACTAAAAATATTTATCCCGGTTTTATACTATTAGAAGCAGAAGACGAACATCCTGGAGTTTTAAAGAATATTACATTATCTTAACAAAAAGAATCCCAGAATATTCAATAGTTTTACAATATCTAAAGCCGTTTGCTATGTTCCAATAATCAGAACATGTTATTATTTAGTAGTTTTTCCCTAGTTTAACACACATTTTTCCTTTTTTTTTTTCTATAATGTGCTAATTAAAAGTTTACATTACACTGGTTAAGGGCAACGAATAGAAAAACTATAAAAATGTATTAACTGTTCAATTCGGTTCATGCCTGTCTCACTTTTTTTTAAGAGCAATAAGGATAGATAGATTAGAAAATCAGCAGGATATTTGGGCGCATCCTTTTTTTCGCTGTCATTAGGCGCCGACCGTTCTCCTGTACATGTTATATATTTTTTATAATCATGGTATATTATACAATGGGTTTTAAATTATTTAAGTATATTTATCATTAAAAATTAATATTGATAATTAGGAATAATACATTAAAATTGTGGCTGAAAGTAATGACAAAGAATTTGTAAATTCTCCAGGTAGATACTAAAAATATTATTGGAGGTTTTTCTCTATTTAGAATGGTAATTAATATTTACAATGGTATAATAAACTAATCGGTTTTGAACTGTTGTAATTTAGGTAAATAAATATAACAATAGTGAATAATTTAAAGCTTCCTATTTGGTCATTAAGAAAGGGGCCGGTATTGTTTAGTTTATAATACTACCTGCAAATAAACAAAATTAATATTTACCCTAATTGAAAATAACAATATGTAAACAGTTCTGGTTAGACATATACAGGGTGTTTCTTAATAATATGCTAATATTTAAGGGGGTGATTCTTGGACCCATTTTAAGAAAAAAAAACTTCATATGAATGTATGCCCTAAACGTCTTATCTTTTGAGATACAGGGTATTAAAATTTCCAACACCTGATATAATTGATTTATTTGTACGTTCAGGGTAATTTTCTGTTACTATTCCAAAATGTATGTAGATTACCTTAATTTCATAATTTCAACGTTTAAAAGTTATCTTATTAAATAAATTATTGTTCGAAGTTACATAAATCGTTTTTCCTCGTAATTGGTCCAATAAGATGCAAATAAGTGAATTTTTTTTATGGAAAAAGGTGAGTCGTATGAAAAAAAGCGAAGTCACCAAATTTGTTTTAAATTGACCGGGGATTTCAAAAATAATTTTTATTTTAAGGGAAAGCAGTGGCGTAATACTTTTTTCTTCAAAAATATCTAGTTAGAGTTCAGTACGGACGCCACTGTTGAAAATAAAAAAATGTTTCTTAGGTCAAAGGCTCTTTAATGCATAAACGCCGTTCACCAATTTTCATAAAAATATTTAAAGTGGTATGAAAATGACAATAAAAAAAATATTTTTCTTAAAATGGGTCAAAGAATCACCCCCTTAAATATTAGCATGTTATTAAGAAACACCCTGTATAATAAACACTAATTACCATATTTCGTTGTTTTATTTACCTAACTATAAAAATAAAATTTTGTTTTTGACTATAAATTAATTTAAAATTAGTATCTAGGAGACAAAACCGCCAGCGCCAAAACGACCTGGGCCAAAATGTCCAGGCGCCAAAACGGCGGCGCCCAAATGTCACATACCAGTCAATAGCCTATGTTAAATATTGACAACTTAATAAAAAATATAAATTTTGTTACTTAAAACAAAAATACCAAATAATTCGTAAAAGCGCTGTTATATTACTATTAAAAACTAGGAAGAGATAACAATTTGACTATCATGAAATATAAAAAAAAATCTTGAGAAAAATGTACACGGCATAACTACCTAACCAATTAATAGCTTAAGAACATTTATTTCCCTCTACTCACAGATAAAAAACACCATGTTTTACTCACCTCTCTACAGCCTGCAACAGAAACCAAATAAAATTCAACATAGGCAACAAATATGGCGGACCTGTCTTTTTTATCCTCGGATGGTTTTCAGTATATGTAGTGAATGTCTGACTAGCTGTAATTTTATTTCTTAAACACAAAAACTGTAATACAGCCTGTGCTATAAATAGGTCTACTTCACACTTATAGCCTTTTGTCGATTGAAATTCGATTAAGAGCTTTGCACAACCTTTGCCGTCTTGTGAGTGGATGTAATGATGACGGGCCTGGACATAGTTCTGTTCTTCCCAGTAAACCTTTGCTATACACTGAAAAAAAAATAAACAACGGTATTATCCAAATGGCATTAGAAAGCAGGACGCAGAGAAAGCAACTTTTAGCTCCATGGACCTAAAATATACAGGGTGTCCCAAGTCTATTTATACACTAAATATCTTTGCCCCTGTACATGATACAGAAAAAAAAACCAAAGCTAAAAAATGTGTGTTTGGTAACACTAATTTTATTAACAGTATTGGTAAATATACAGGGTGTCTCAAAAACAGAGTTTTCATTGTTAAGTGCGTTTTTTTTTAATGGAACATCCTCTATATTTTCCAAATTTTAACTTTGCATTTATTTCTACATCAAAAATGTCAAATACACTATACATCAATTATTGCTGGTTTTTGAGATAAAGAAACTAATAAAGAAACTAAATTGGTAACTCTAACACATAAAGAATTATTTTAAAATAATTTTATACAGAAAATAGTACTAAAAAACGATCAGCAGCTTAAACCTTTACTATAGGATGCTATCTAATTTTTTTTACCGTTTTTAATTATTACATAAGTAAATCAGATAAAACCAGCAATAATTGACATATAGTGTAATATACATTTTTGATGTACAATTAGCCTTTTTCCTCTGAAGACTTAAAAAATATTCGCTAGGGGCAGCACCAGTAGGGGGTACAAATAATTTGAATTCTGTATTGACAACAACGTAAAATGTACTGAACTAAAATCGAATCGGTGGGAACCCTAGGTAGCGGGGAAGTATTGGTTTTGGGATGGATAGCATTTTCCGATCAATGATCTCACAAACGTTATTAGCCATTGGTTCTGCTAGAAGCTCGGAGGAATTTTATTAATTAAGTTTTATTTAAATGCTGTATTTGAAAAGCATTGTTAGGAAAAGTAGCCAAAAGCTTTTTTGCTTCTCAAAAGCAGTTTTTAATAAAAACAGTTTTTGAAGTACAAGTTGTACAGAAAAAAGTAAAGAGAGACTATAAACTTACAGGCTATTTATAAATTAATTAACCTTTTAACTAAGACATTTTTATTACCTAACGCGGGTAAACTACGACATGCAACCCATCGTTTTAAGTCCCGGAAAAGATTATCTTGTGTTTTTGAATATTTTAATTTTGCCCCAAGTGCATCATCTTTAGTTAATTCGATTTTAGTTCAGTACATTTTACGTTGTTGTCAATATAGAATACAAATTATTTGTACCCCCCACTGGTGCTGCCCCTAGCGGATATTTCTTAAATCTTCAGAGGAAAAAGACTAATTAAATAAAAGGTAAAAATTTGGCAAAATATACAGGGCGTTTCATTAAAAATAAACGTACTTAACAATGAAAACTCTGTTTTCGGGACACCCTGTATATTTACCAATACTTTTAATAAAATTAGCTTTACCAAACACACATTTTTTATTTTAAGTTTTTTTTGTATCATGTCCAGAAGAGGAGCAGATATATTTAGTGTATAACTACAGTTGGGAGACCCTGTATAGTAAGGAACACTTAAAGTTATTGGACGGCTTAAAATATTTAAAAATAAAATAATCGCCTTGTTCTAATATAGAAAATAGATTTTACACGCTTTTTATTTCAAAAAAAAAAAAATTTAAAACAACACCACAATGATACTGTATTTAAATCGTTGGGCAATATATGTTTTTAATATACTATACATGGTGTCTCAAACTGAACGCGTTCTTATGGGAACACCCCTTATTTGAAGAGTTAAAAAAATTAACCAGGGTGTCCGGAGCTCAAATTTAATAAGAAAAAAACTGGCGCAAACAAAACTTCGCTATCTTTTATCGTTTTTCCACCACAGGGCGTTTTTCGAATTTCGTCGATTTTTTTAATGCCCCATAACTTTCTTATAGGCCTTTTCATCACAATTTTTTTTGTGCGCATGCGTCAGTATCAGCCATTTTTTTCGTACTGTTTTTTGTAAACAAGCATGTTAAAGGGCCTGTAAACACATAATTAAAATAAAAAAATACTAAAAAAGTATAGTTATTAAAGAAAAGATATACGAAAATAAACAATAAAGTGCCTTAATTAGCAAATAGGTTTTTTTAATTGATTATTATAATGATATCAGTACGACAAGGAACAAAGAAGCGGTGTTGTTATGAAGTATGTAAGAGTGATACACGCTATAAATCATTTAAATACAATACAATTTAATCAATATAACAATTGTATATATGTGGTAGGCCTAATTAGAATAAAATTATTTTAGATACTTTTTGTATAGTAAAGAAGTAATGATGCCTAACCTCTCAATCAGCTCACTTCTTTTTCCTTTTTAAAGACGTCCATGACATTTAAGCTACCTTTTTAATTACGTACAATTATGGGCTTCAACTGAATTATAAATCAGTGAAGCACAATCAACGATTTTTTTCAGTAAATGATTTAATTGGGGAGATAATACTGCATACCCAGCCATTGTCGATCAAAACAGTACGAAACTTTTAAATTGCCGCTATTTCAACATGGCGACTGCGCTTGCGCTTATCATATGATGAAAAGGCCTATTAATAAAGATAATTAATTTTGGTAAAAACTTTCTCAAGCCACTTTTTTCCGTAAAAACCATTGCAATAGGCAGTTTTTTTACAGGACGTTTAGATTTTCGAGCACTACCCCAATCTACTTTTTTTATATGGACCACCCTATATATTATGAGATTTTTGAAAAAGAAAACAGATCCCCCAAAAAACACCTATATAAATAAGGGCCAACTTCCTATCCAAAAATCTCGGCCTCTTATATACAGGGTGGACCAAAAGTCAGTTAACCGTTTTGTATATGAATAAAAGCAAAAATAGCTGGATTAAAAAAAAGTGTATTGGATATACAAAAAAGGTACAAAAAAGTGCATGCCTTACAATTTATGTTCAAAATGTAAACCACCTTCAATACATTTTTGGCAACGCTTATACACAGTGAAACAAGTATTTCTACAGAATTCCTAGTTGGCACGGAGAACTTCAAATTCTTCTTCAATCCTGTCTTTTAAGTGTATTTAAGTATATTCCGTATTGGGGTGGCAAAAACTTTATCCTTAAGTACTCCCCACAAGGCAAAATCACAGGGCGTCAAATCTGGCGAACGCGCGGGCCATTCAATTGAGAGGCGGTGCGCCGTATTGCTGAAAACATCGAATACCTTGTAACTGTGGATTATTTTCAAGTTAATTTTCAGGTAATTTTCAGAATTTACCGTTTCATTAAAAAAATATGGACCGACAAGACCACCCGCATAAATTCCAGCCCATACTGTTATACCAGGAACATTTAACTCTTCTGTGATGGTCACATGAGGGTTATCAGATGCCCAATACACAGAATTGTGATGATTAATTTTATTTGTCCGTTCAAAGAATAGATCGGTAAAAATTTGCGTCGTCTTCTGCGCACCCAGTATACCACTCGCAAAATTGTAGCCTGCAATCTAGATCGTCTTCAGATAACGCCTGCACAAACGCGGACGATAACAACGCATCTTCATTTTCTTTAACATACCATGAAAACTGGTGCGTGATATTTCTAATTCACGAGATGTGCGACTTGCGGATTTGGTAGGTGCTTCGATGAACGCGACGGGGGACGAGTTGCATATTCTCTTCTGTGGTAACGGTGGTGGGGTGACCACTTCGAGGCGCATCTAAAACCGATCAGGTTTCTTTGAATTTATTATAAAGTTTATACACCATTTGTCTCGTATGAACAAGTCTGTTGGGATGCTGTGCCGCAAACTCTTCAAAAGTCGTGTTGTAGTCGGCATTGTAACGTAGGTACCCTGACAAAAGGCACACGCGTTCGGAGGTCGTGTACTTTGTACGGAGTTGCGCTGCCATCGCGATGTAGCTGCTACAAACGACAAAAGAATACTAATCATGCGCCTCTCACAGAGCATGATATATTTGCTTGAAGACGCGGCAAACTTGCGCGTGACTTTTTTTGATAGCATTAACTGACTTTTGGTCCACCCTGTATAATACTGAGATCTAAAATTAGACCGTCCCGTCAACAGTTTTGACTGGGCAAATTTTATTTGATATAACTATATTAATAATAAAAACTGTCAATATTAAAGAAAAAAAAAACATTTATTAATGTCGACAGAGCAGTAAAAAACCTGCCAAGTTAAAAAAGGTTGAACAAAATTGTGGACAGAATTTGATCTAATTTTAGATCTCAGTACTTTTTATAAATTTCTGATTTGAATTTAAAACAAAAAAAAATCGTTTTATTTTAAAAATCTATGTTACATTTCTATTCAAAACTATAAAAATCATTTATAATTAAATTGAAGGAGAAAATAAAAGTTATTTTTTGCAGACCACGCGCCGCCACTGCACACATAAACCAATATCTATAAGTAAATATTCTAATTTTTCTTAAAACAATTTGGTATTTACAATACCTGATGCAATAAAGGATCCCCTTGCCTAGTGCCTTGGGCTGACCATTTGACTGCCTGTGCTAAAAATGTGTCTCTTTCTGTTGTGTTATTCGTTCCTATCTTTGCGAATATTGTAGACAATTTCGGCGACCATATATCACAGTTTTTTTCTTCAGACTTATTAAGGACATCTATGAGCAAAAGTCCAAGATCAGCACCTGAAGTTTTCTAAAATAAGGTGGGTTTAAAGATACAATATCAAAGGCAATGGAATCTACAGGGTAAGTCACCAAAATGTTTGCCTCAGATAGTGCCAAAAATGCACACTTATAGATTTAGAAAAAAAAATGAAAAATTACAAAATATTTTGGAACATGAGGCAACCCAGGAGTGTTGGTTTCCAATAAAATACCAAGTAATACATCACCAACTTTTGTATCTGCAAAAAATTATAGGTAATTTTTTTCCAATATTAAAAATGCCATTTTGGACTGTTAAACAAATGAATGTAACTTATAGCAAAACATTTTGCATATTAAAATTTTTGCTTTTTTTAATCCCTATTATAGCCCAATTTTATTCAGACGTAAAATAAAGCAAATAATTAAAAATGACAAAATATTTCATTTGATTTTATGCAAAAAAGACTTTAAGAAAAAGTGCACCTCCCTTTGCTCTCAGCATCAAGCCTTATTTATTTTCGATTAGATGTATGAGATGGTAGGCATATTTGTGCTGCTGGAAACCCGTTAGGAGGGTCCAGAAAATTTGTTTAATAAACAAAATGTAAAAAAAAATTGAAAAAAAATTTTTTTGCTACTTTAATTATTCATAACTTCAGATTGATCTGTCAAACAAATATGCTATTATTATACACCTTTCCAATTGAGTAAAAGATTGAATTGAACGCCAAAAATCAATCCCGTATTTTAGGCAATTTAAATCGAAATAAATGCGTGCATAGATTGTTTTTGTACTTTTTTTCTATTTACGTATTTTGAAAAGAATTTGAAAAATGACAATCAAAAGAAACAGCTGACGAAATTAGCAAATTTTTATACCCGTATAATAAAAAATATGGCTTATTAATGATAAATATGAAAATGCTAACTTTTTTCCCTTTTATTAAAAAAAAACAACAATGCTGCACATAACTCACAAGAACAAATAAATAGCATAATTACCGCAGATATCAATAAAATTCAAGCAGGAAAAACAAATTCACTTCAAGCAGGTAGTACACAAAAAAATACACTGAATAAACCGAACATTCCAATCTCTTAAAACATGCAAAACACATAAAGGAGACAATATAAACACATTTTTTTTATATCTAGGCCAAAAAAATATAAACAGAATTAAACTGGCTCATGGAATTCCATATTCCCTAATGCGAAGGACATAATTTTTAAAACGCAACGGGGTTTTATATTAAAAAGTGGTTCATCCAAAAACACCCTTTTAGTAGCTCTTAAAAATTTACAAATTACAAAGGTTATTACGGAAACCCAAGAATAAAATGATAATGATCGGCCACAAACACCCAAAAACATTCCAGAAAACATACACTGCAACGCAAAATTAAGGGATATCGTTTTTTTAATAGTGATTTTAAAGTTAAATAATTTGGAAACCAACAAGCCATTTAAATTACTTATTTTTTAGATCAAAGGTACATCAATCTATTTTTAAATTATTCATGGGGGAGCATTTTATTACAACGTAGTTTAATTATACAGGGTAATATAAAGAATTATGTTTCATAGGCGGTTTTCTATTTCACGTGTGCAAAGCCAGTGGTTTATCCACTAGATAGTTTTTTAAATTCATCTCTAACTTTGATAGTTTCGAAAGTATGCAATTTTTTCCTATGAGATGTCCATTTTAACTTTAAATCTTTGATGTTGACCAGTTTTGCTACAAAGTGATTAGAGATCGAACGCTGTTAGAACAACACCGATACGTCACGGTTTTATATCAGTTTGCCATATGAGACCGTGACGTATCGGTGTGGTTCTTACAGCATTCGATCTCTACCATGGTTACTTTACATACTGATGACAGTTTGTCAATAGATTAGAATACGATTGCAACCTTAATACGAATAGTTTTTCACTTAAAACGCCTAGACGTCATTTGAGTTCAGAAGAAGTCAGTACAGCTCTGGGTATGTTAGATGCTCGTATGCATCAGATTGAAGATGCGATCAGTTTTAACATATCCCAGAGTGAAACTGTCATCAGTATGTAAACTAACCATGATAATCCTTTGTGACTAAACTAGTAAACATCATGATATTTAAAATGAAAATGGACATCGCATAGGAAAAAATGCGTACTTTTCAAACTATTAAAGTTAAAAACAAATTTAAAAACTATCTAGTAGATAAACCAGTGGCCTTGCACACTAGGGAAAAACTGAAGTTTCACTGGTGTCACCCATTTCCCATATGTGAAATAAAAAACCTTCTGTGAGACACACCCCTATATTTCACCCTGTACAATTAAACTACGTTGTGATAAAATGCTCCCCCAGAAATAATTTAAAAATAGATTGATGTTCCTTTAATTTAAAAAAAAAGGTAATTAAAAATGGTTTGTGTTTCCAAATTATTTAACTTTAAAATCACTTAAAAAAAGATTTCCCGTAATTTTGCGTTGAAGTGTATTCTATTCCGCAGTGCATGATGACAGAGAAATTGAAGAAGAGGAACTAAGTTCACATCTTATAACTTTAAAAATAAACCATAGATATTGTAGGCGTATAATAAAAAGAGCGACAAATAGACTATGTGCTCATGTAAGAATAATAACTAGCTGCAATAAATTCTTTGAGAAGCTATTAAATAAAGGAATATTTATCAAATGCAAACATTATGCTGCAGCTAATGCTATCCAACGAGGACTAGACAGGCCGCTTTTTTGACTCTACCTGTACTTTTATAAAAAAAGTTAAATAGCCATCATATATAATTTTTCCCTCCGAATCCGAAAATGATTAATGTAAAATAATTTAACCTCAAATAAAACTGCTAGGGGTCATTTTGTTATTCTTTTTAAATGGAATCCATATTTTTTATGTGATTATCCGATTCCTCGTATATCTTTTGATCTAAAATGATATTTTTTTTAATTCAAAATGGTCTATTTTCTGCACGTTTAAATCGAAAAAATTTCGTCTACCGTGTCATTAACACCTGAAATATTGGTACATATACCTGTTCACTCTTTAATGGTAGAGTCATTCAGACAACTAAAAAAATAAAGTTTGAAAGTTGTTTATATTTTTTATGAATTAGGAACAAATAACGTTAAAAAATGAAATAATTCATTAGAAGACCATCTACATATTGTAAAATTATATTACAAAAGCGAAGAAAATGCTCGAGAAATGCAAAGAAGATTTTTCGAGAGTTTCCAGAGACGCATTTCAGTGGATACAATTCTAAGAATTAAAACTCTATTTGAAGAAACAAATACATTAAAAGATAGGCAAAGAAATATAAGAAGACGAAACATAAGAAATCGAGCAATTGTTCAAGGTATGGCCTAGAGCTCCGAAGGGTCAGTTATGGAACAGTTCAAAGAACTTTGAAAAAATTTGGTATCAAACCATCATCAATCATCACTTCCTCCACCCTGTACAAGGCGTGGGGCATTAGAATTTCTTTTTCTTGGAAAACGGCTCATTCAATGAAAAATGTTTAAAGAAGAAAAAATTAAATACACATAGTTATTAGATAAAACTATCTGGGTTGTTACAAAGTCCATGATACAGAAAAACAAGCTCCCTACCAGCAAAACAAAGAAATTAGATATTGCTAAGCTGACCTAAATTGACCAATGTCAATGCCTGGAGTCTCATAACAGTTGGTACACATTTTTCCTAAACATTTCACCAAGATTACATAAGTGAATTAAAATCAAAAAAGAAAGTTCGTAAAAAACCAATAACATTCATTAGTAATTTTTTTTTCTATTTTTAAATTATGAATTTTAATATAGCATGGGAAATTTTCCATCACCCAATACAGTGCAATTGTTAGCTACTTATATGGTGATTATTAATGGCAATAACAATTGTCATTAATTACAGAAAGAATTGATAAGTAGAGAGCTAAAATGCTTAGTCATCAGCTTTAAAACAATCAATTTAGTATAGGGATTATGTTTCCTACAGATGCATTTGAAACAAGTCCAGGAAAGCAAGTTTTATAAACTTTACAATAAAAAAATTTTACAAATTTGTTTTTAATAAATACCAGAGTATCCTAAACTTCATAAAATATTAAAGAGGAGGTGCACCAGATAAAAAAAGGTAATTTTTTACCTAATTAGGTACACCATCGCCGATATTGATGAATTTTTTGCATCCAGGGATTTTTTGGGTCACTAATTACGAATCTGAAATCAATTTTTTTAGGCAATGTTTCATTTTCGAGATCATCAAACTTGAAAATCAAATTAACCTCATTTACACTATTCCTTTTCTTTTTGCACATAATTCTTGATTTTTACACTAAATTGGCACACAATATTCAATTAAATACTTTTAAAAACTTGTTTTTTTATTTATTTTATATATTTTCTTTATTAAATTGCAAAGCTTTACTTTCCAATGCCTCAACCATATATACACTATGGATTTTTTCAGCAATTATGGATGCGGCGTTTAGAGTGAAAATTTGCTATTCAATGAAAAAAAAGTGTAACATAAATATAAAAACAAGTTTATAAAAGGTTTTTATAAAATACTGTGTGCCAATTTAGTGTTAAAATTAAGAATTGTATGCAAAAAAAAGGGGGAATACAGTGAAAATGTGTTAAGTGTGATTTTCAAGTTTGATGATGATTATTCCAAATATATCATTACTTAAAAGGTGAAGATTTATATTTTTACGAGTGTTTTTCAAATCTTTTTTGATGGTTAAGTGGTAAAATTACCATTGTTGTGCAAAAAGAAGGGGGACATACAGTAAAAATGTGGCTACTTTTATGATGAATGTTTCGTGAACAAAACATTGCCGAAAAAATCTCCAGATGCAAAAAATCATCGAAATCGGCAAGAGTGTAATTAAGTAAAAAATTACACAAAAGTATCTTCAAAATACTCAGCAAAATACCTGCATATTAAAGTTGAACTATAACCTTCAGTTACTCATTATAATAGTTGATACTGATGAGCTTTAACTGAATTAATTGTTTCCATAATGTAAGTCTTAAGACCCTGCACAGTATCTACTAAATATATTATTGGTAAAACTATAAATCTTTACCTGGTCAGCATCTAGAAATAATATCGAACCTTGATAAAGCATATCTTTTAATTCCTTGTACTTTTTTTGCCCTAAATACCTGAAAAGTTGAGGTTAAGGTTAGCTCGTAAGAAATTATTAAAAAGACGAAGACTTACCTAAAATACAAAGTTCGATACATTTGGTGCGCTTCATAATATTCCCCATTTTTTATAGAGTTTTCTAGTTTATCCAAAACTCTGGAAACACCACGACACCCTGAAGCAGCCATATTTGTATACCATTTGACGATTTGACCATTTACGAGATGTCAAAAATCAAAACCTAGCTGTCAAAAATTGGCATGCGATCGCGTTCTATTCATGGCGTCATCTTGGTGGCGTCATCCATCGAAAACAGAGATAACTAGAGACGATTTCGCCACGTTTTGGTAGGTAGTTTTGGTTGGTCAAAAATGTACCAACCGATTTCGGGACGAAAAACGATGACGTCACAACAACTTTGGTATCTATTTTGGTCTGTCAAATCACATACCAAGCTTGAAGCACGGTTAGTTGATTTTGGTAGCTTGCTATCTTTGTTTAACTTGGATGCTGATTGGCTAGCTATTTTGATTATTTTTTGTTATCAATTTGTTGAAATGAGTGCCAATAAAAGTTATGAAAACGGTGTGACGTTCCTAATTAATAATCATACATTGACGTTCTTTAAGAACGATGAGATCTGCTCTTGTTATTAAGAGGTTAAAGTAATGATTAAAGTTAAAGGAATTTGTTTACACACTTCTTTCAACCGCTGTAGCTATCAGCTGACGAATGACAAACCAAACAAATTCGGCTTAAATTGGTAAGGTACGTCATTTTTATGACCTCAGAAGATACCGAATGGTTAACCAGTTATGTACCAATCAAAACGTGGCGAAATCGTCTTAGGGGTTTAGATCGAAAACGTTAGGTGTGTTGTTAAATTCATCAGAGCGCGTCCACACTAGGATGAAAAACGCATAACGGCGGATCCGCGTATCGAATTCTACCGTTTCTATTGGTCAGTTTCTATGCCTGTCAAGATTCAGCAGACACAAGCATCAAATTTTGGCGACATACCGCGTTGAACATTGTTAGGACAGTTAACATGCCGGTTTATTTTCGCGAGAAGCGGTAACGTAGGGGAAGGTGTTCTGTCGTCAGTATCTACGTCATTACTTTGTACCCAGTATCTACCGCTATCGCCACTAGTCAGAAGGAGCGTTAATAATGGTTAAGTCAAATTTAAATTTAAAATAATGGAGGATTCGCGGCTTTTCTATTGTTTTGGTTCTTGTGATGTTTTTTTTTTGCTATGGTTTAACGACTATTTGGATTGTAGATTTTTTTGGTTTATTAGTTAATTCCCAAATGGATGAATTAATACAATTATATTACAATCATAAAGGAAAAATTTACTTGTTATAGTTGACTTGGAAACAGCTAATATTTTGTTAAATGAAAAATTTGGTTTATATATTATCTTTTCGACTTATTTCTTAACTCTCCAAAGATCTTACATTTAAATTTGAACTTAAAAGTGTATTAAATCATTACTAGTAAGTTGATATACGTAAACCGTTTCGTTTTTGCGAGGATAGGAGGGTTAAACACGGTTAGAATGGTGGGGGAAAGAACTGCTATCAACCAGTAGTTAAAAACGGTAAGTGGCGAAAATATCCTTAAGGTCATTACATGACATAAACTAAACTAACAACATAACAATAATAATTGCAGTTTAAAAATTGGACCTGCTAGAGCTAGAATTTATATAAAAATGGATTGTTTTTGGCATTCAACCAGAAACTCCAAAGCCCTTTGGATATTTAAATTGGGGCCACCAAGCAGGAATTGTTTGAATTTTTTACAAACAGCAGCCAATAACAAAGTTTTATTAACTGTCGTTTTATGCATTGTTTACAACGTACAAAAATAATACACAACCAAAGAAAGAAAAAACCAAAGCAGAACATAGAGAACACACAATTTAATTAAATTTTATATATATTTTTAATTAAATTTTATATAAATAAACAAAAGGATAGATTGGGATATTTGGCAAATTTGACAGATAATTAAATTGGTAGTGTGGACAGACAAATTTTCATGGGAGTTACGTCGATCCGTCAATCCGCTTTTTCTATCGTAGTGTGGACGCGCTCTCAGATGGTTTAGTGCTGAAATCTATCGTGACGTCACACTAGATTACCGCTAGTTTTATCCTTGTCCATATACTACTAAAACAACGGCCATCAATAAATTTAACAACACGCCTATACGTAAATACCAAATTTTTCCTAGGTAACTACCAAGGGTGGTAAACTTTACAAGGAGTGCGATCCCACTTAAGCCCATATAATTTGCCGATTTTAATGTCAATTCGATATTTGTGACGTAATCCTTTTGCCCCCATTGTTTAGTTTACAAGTAGTATAAGTATAAAGTCTTAATTTTATCAAGTGGTATACAATACGGATCTAATGGTAGGTGTACGTCCAAATTAGTTTTTAAAAGTTAAATGTTTATCAAAAATTATTAAAATAAATCTACCTCGTTGGTTGATCTAAGCGTTTAGTAGACGCGCAAGTAACAACAATTCTGTTGAGTGAGAAAAGAATCGTTGAAAAGAAAGAGCTAAGAAAAATTACTAGATTTGCTAAAATGCAGGTTTGCAGTCACATTTGTATAAATGGTGAAAGGCGAGAGAAAAACTGCCCTGACTCTGTCCATCCGAGCATTTCCTTATTTTTTTTGAGTCTGTCTGAAGGTAGCGTCACAGCTTGTAGCGTCCCATGTGCGAAGTTTTAAAGCGGATACATAAAAAATCGACTTACGCTATTCTTAATAAATCATCTTTATATGTTCCAATATAAGGTCTTTTTGTGATTCGGAAATAGTTTACACTATTTCCAGCTTTTTGTACACACCTAGTCCTAAAATATGCCATGTATATAAGAGCACTGACGGAAAAAAGGTGTAAAATAGTGTACACTATTTCTGAATAACAAACGAACCCATTTTTTGAATGTGCGATATCAAGAGCAATACCCTTTTTTTATTATTAATAACAAAAAATAAAAAAACGCCTTTTTTCAAACGTTGACAAATCTCTTCATTAAATATTAAACGTAGAAAACAAACAATAAACAAACAAATTGTTGAGTTATTTTAACCTAATAAATAACACGCATATTCGAAAAAAGTTGAGCTAAAACAAACTTTTACAGAGTACAGGTGTAGATGTTATAAAATAAAGAATAGCTACCCTTAAAAAAATAGGATCTCTTACCATCTTGTATTTTCTCGTTTTTCGTTTCGAAATTCAAATCGCTACTTACATACACTTGCTTTATACAAAATAAACTATACATTTAATGTTTTTGATGGCAGAATATATCCTTGATGATACATAAAAGAGCTGCTGCATTTAAAGTATAAATAGGCTATTAGTTATTTCGAAAACTCTACTACTTCCACTGCTACTTAAACTTTTTCTTATAGTTATAGATCTATATCTCTTTTTTCAGTTGTTTGTAAGGTACTGGAGAAAATTAATGCCTTAATTTTAAAGTTAATAGAAGAACACAAAATTATACACAGCAGATCTTCTTTTCTTTGTCTCCTCACACGACTGGAACAAATTCCTTAAGGGCCGTTTGCACCAACAATTTTAACGAACCCTTAGCGTTAAGTATTCCTGAAATCTCCAGCGTAGCCTATCACATTGCTTGTTTGGCCGTTTTAATAATTATACCTTGTGCTAAGCGTTCCTTAAAATTGTTGGAGCAAACAACCATAAGTTCCGTAGTAAAACCTAGATCATTGCTCCAAATATATCTAATGCTTTTGACCAACTGGCATGATTCGCTCCTCAACAAATTTCTTTCCTACAGTTTTCCATAAAAACTTGTTTCTTGGCTTTACTGTTTTTTTTTAATCGACGTATATTAGTTACTGTAGATGGTCACTCTTCTAGCTTTCACAGGTTAATGCTGAGATGTTCTAGAGCTCAATAATGGCACCAACTCTATTTCTACTTCACCTGATTAATTACATTTACAGTTTTGCTGTCTAAAGTACCCTTTATTCTAGAATTCAGTTTCAAGGCCAGTCTCACCCTGATTTAGAAAGCAAATGTAGGTTAATGCAGATATCTCTTTTCCATAACTTTAAATGGATATTGGATTGGAACGCCAAAAATCTTGCTCACTTTGATACCTTAAAAATACAATTGTGTTCACTGTCGTCAAAAAAAGTGCTATACCTTTACATCGAAATTTGGCAGAACAATGAGTGATTTAACGTTGTAATCGTTACTTTCAAGAATAACCTTAATTGGCCTAAACTCATTATATCCATAGCTATGGTAGCTTCAAAAAACTTTTCGAGCCAAAAAATCTTTATTCCATTTTAATTTGTATACTGTATGTATTAAAAAATCAGACCTTTTCTAAAATATTGCTTTTATGTCTACAACAACTTAAGGTATTTTTGATTCCATCAAAAAAAAGAGCCTTATTAATGATTCCACTCTTACAGAAAAACTTTTTTCTCTTGCCCATCGACGAGCTATAGGGGATCTATCGCTTATTCCTTATAATTCCTTCTCTAGTTGCAACGCGTACTGCCACTCTTATTACGGGTCATCCTGAGAGGCCTCGAAGTTCCCACTTTGTCCGTTTCTTTATTCCTAGAGTATCAAAACTGTGGTATCTCCATTTTCACACATACTTTACTTAAGACACCCACAATACATTAGTACATATTTAGAACTTCGGCTTTAAGCCTTTTTGAATTGTCCGGAGATAAAAAACACTGCACTTAAAAAGTACGACGACTTAGATATAAGGCTATATTTTTCTTAATCTTTAGGACCGCCTGCGAAAGCTTATACTATGTCAAAGTACTCGTTACCACGTAGTGTTTAACTTTAATTATATAACAAAAAGCGATCTTTTCATACAGCCAAGATCATTTAAATCATTTCATAAAAAAACACACCTTGTGAAAAATAACATTTCTGGCCAGTTACGTATTTCCCCATATTTGCCATATGAAAATCCAACATGATATTAAACGTTACGAAATCGTCCTTATGTCATTATTTATTTTAGCTTTTACTATTGATGGTTCATCCCTGGTAAGAAAACATTAAAAATTAAAAAAAATAATAATTGGTGATTTTCAGATCGCATAGAATCAGTCAGTTTCACGTATGGATGGTATTTAGTTCTGACCTGGTCAAAGTTTGATCTGACAATTGCCAATCATCATAGTAACAAGGTATGTGCTTCTAATGTGTCAAAAAGAGGAAAAAATGGAAGGTGATATATTTTAAAAGTAATTTTTTACTTACTAAGACCCTTCCCGATTAAAAAAAAAATGGTAAACGAAAGTTTTTTAAAACGCTAATCACGAATCTGAAGTAAGATCTTTTTGCAGACACCCTACATTTTTAGTTATGAAGTGCCAATTTGACTTAACCACAAAACCGGACAATCTCCTAAGATGTATTTTAGGCTGCACATTATGTATAAATTAAACTAATTACTCGAAAATATGATGGTTTTTATAAAAGAGTTGGCTCCATTCAATTATTTGGCGCAATGTTTTGATAAGTAAAATTTTAGTTGGAGTGTCCAGTTTTAAAAAGGAGAAAGGAGACATTTTAAAAAAGTTTGTAACGTTTTAAGTTAGATTAAAGTTTAACTAAAAAACTAGACGTTTTTGCAAAAAGCTTGTTACAGAAACAGATTTTGCAACCTGGAGCTATTTTCCTATAGTCACAGGTACGTTAACATTCCTTTTAAATTATTATAAAATAATAAATATCTAAATTTACACAGTAAGTTTCCGTTATAATCGTGACAACAACTCTTTACCAAAATTTAAAACATACCGCGACAGACATTCAATTCTTGAAACCCCTCTAACAATCTAAAAATATATAAAACAAACATACCAAGTTAATTTCGAGCCCCAGAGTCGCGCTCCGGCATGACTTCATAACTCTGTGATTATGTAGCGAGACGAGGCATCCAATGAAAGCTTGGGCCCTTCAATCGACGCAAAAGGGACAGGCGGCCGTGAAAAGCGGTAGGAGCGTCTTGAGAGTACGTCATGCGCGCGTCATGTAAATAGACCAATGAAATGGGTCGTACTTTAAGCTTTGGAGGTTGGCAAGACGCGACGAATTTCGGTACAGCTACGTGTGCCGTTAAGATAAGTTATAGCTGAAAGTTCTCTAATTTTATTACGTTAGTAACATAAAAAAATTTCTATAGCATTTCGGGCAAATCATTGAATTGTTTCTATTTAAGTATTGAAAATGTCAGTATTCCATAGTACTTTAATACTACTTTCTCCAAGTTAGCACAAGATAATTGGCTATCACATCTTTTCTGTAACTAATTCAAAATATAGGGTTTAGTGCAAACTGTATATTTCTAAGCTAGAAAAGCAACTGAAATATTTCTCTGTGTCGAATTTAAATTGGCATATTCTACGTAAAGTTACAAAGTAAAGTTAGGCTGTAATTAAAAATAAAGTTACGTGCTAGAGCAGAACAGGCTGAAGCTGGAAGTGGTGAAGAATAATAAACGTGATTAGTGAATGGAAGAGTAGGAGATTAGCTGCAAAAACAAGAAGTGGCAAGTGATAATGGGTGTCAGAAAAACTGTAAATAATTTCTAAATTTGACTTTCAACTTTCTAACTTTAATAGTAATAAAAAAAACAATATCTAATTGTGTCTTAACGTAGATAGATTTACGCCTAATAGACTCCGAAAGGCGTTTTCGGTTTTTAAGTAAAATTTAAATAAATTTCTCTGCTAACTTTAAGTGAACTTTTCTCCGATTTATTGAGTAACTTTTGTAACCTTTATTTTTCACATTTTTTATGAAATTAAGCTTAGGATAAATTTGTGAACAACTTATGTTTCAATTTTCCAACCTCTTGACAAATTAATTAAGGCCATCAGTGCCTAGTTAAAGAGTAATTTCGAACCTTTCTTTTTTCATTAAAATTTTTTAAGGCTAAACTAAAGTTCAAAACAATGTCAAGGGGAAATTTTTACCATTTGGAAACTGTGTAATTATGAATATTGTATCGAGCTGCTGATATGTCCCCGTGAGCTTTCCCGGGCTTCGTCAGTGGAATTTCTGGATTGTCGGGCTCGAAGCCCCCGGAAATTCCGAAATTATCACAAAGCTTAAAATTTTCTAAAAGTTTTTATTATCTGTTTCGTCAGTACTGCTCCTTCCTGCTGAGCGCGCAACCATCTTCCGCCATTAGGAAAATTCCTTGTGCGTGGGGCGCTCAGAAAGAAACAGGTATAGGAATCTTCGTTCACAGCGCTTAGCCCCAGAAGGACTCCATCGTTTGGCTAGAGTTTCTCCTTGATCCCCGATGGTAAAAGCTGTTGATACTGCGCCTTCAGCCGCCTTCCCGGAAAAAACTATGTAGTTTTCTTATCGCGAGCACTTGACTGATCAGAGGTCAAACAGGAACTGACCCGCACTAGTTATAACAACGGAGCACGCTAAAAGATTATTAATTTCGGAGAACAAAATCTGTTAGAAGTACCGAACTGCACCTAAAGATGACGCTCTTACGACTAAGTGCTAAAGAAAAGTGCAATAATTGGTCATAACTCATAATTTTGTTGATAGATGGCGACATACGTCACAAATTATACAAAACCGGGTTCGCCATTGTTGCGTGTCGGCTGCTTTTGTGGCCGTGCCTTTAACATTTTCCTGAATATTGTTTATGGAATTTGCGACAAGAAATCGTAGGTGTGTTTTTATAATGAAATTCTGTGACAAGTATATTTAAAAGTTGATGTTCCCGAAATGTGTTCATCCTTGCATGGCTGAGTAGTGTAAAGTTTTCAAACATCGATTTCAGTTTATAATGGCTTACCCACAACCCGAACTTTAATTTTCATTCCACATGTATTCATTTTATTTAGATAAATTACAAAATATCCTTTAATAGTTACAATCTAAAACTTGGTTTTTAGCAGCTGTGAGACACGATTAGTCATTAGAAAACGTTTTCCTTTCGATTTTGGCGTTTTAAATGTTATTGTATTTAGATTTTTGTTAAGGAAAGGAGTTAATTTATCATGAATAATTTTGGTGTTTTATAACCAATGACCATATAAAATTTGCAAAGAGGTCGTTTAATACATTCAGTAATATTCAATATTTGACCTATTATTTAATAACCTTTTAAAAACGATTTTTTATTCTAAAAAAATGAATTTTAAAATGTACCCAAGAACTTTCAAAATTAAGAAAGGTAGGTATATTATTGCAATAATAATTAATGTATTCTTAAAACTTTTACTATAATAATAAACTTGTAACCTTGTTTAATGTAATAGAACAGATTTTAAATATTTCTGGTAGATTATTAGTTATTTTAACTGACTTATGGTCATTAATAGGTCTGTTTGTCATTCGGAAATAGTGTACAATATTTTACACCTTTTTTACGTCAGAGCTTTAATGAAGGTGTATTTTAGGACTAGGTGTGTACCAAAAGTGTAAAATAGTGTAAAATATTAATGAATAACAAACGCACCTAATACCTGCTAAAGTTAATAATTACTGTGTTAACAATGGGCACTTTTAAATATTGGTTGCCCAAATTTCTATTTAATATTTTTTTTGAACCTACTTTATTTTTAAATCCAGAAAAGTTTTTAAAAACATCATAAAAATAGTTTAAAAAGAAAAAAAAATAATTAAGTAGGTATATTAATTTTCAGTTAAGAGTATCTTCATGTCAATTATTTTAGATAATTACTTTTAAGTATTTTATCTCTAGTAATGTACTTGCACTTATTTTAACCTAAAATAATTATCATCTATCAATAATATGTAAAAACAAAATCTAGTGGTAAATTATCATATAAACTGTTTTTAATCTTTGTTTTATGCACGAAAAGTTTCCTAATTCTTAATTGTTAATAATAAATTCAGTAATTGAGTAGGATTTATTTATGTTTCATACACTTCAAAAATTTTCCCGAAATATTCTAATTTCATGCACAAAATTAAATATAAAACTAATTTTATAACTAAATATTAAAATATTTCTTACCCACATATAAGATGCAGAAATATAACATATTTATTTGGATAATAGTGATTTAAAAATAATCTAATAAACAATATTAATATTTCTTCCCATAAGATGCAGAAATATAACATATTTATTTGGATAATAGTGATTTAAAAATAATCTAATAAAAAGATAGGTTTTAAGTAGGTATCTACCTAAAAGGAAAAGTTAACTGTTCATACTTTTAGTAATTTATCACATCTGAAATACACTTGGGGACAATTGAAAGCCGCTTTAACTAACCAGAACTAACCATGACTGCCCAAAACTGAGGACTTTTGAATTTGTTTGAATTATCCTTACGTGTGATTAAGCCATGGCAGAATTGTGGCCTAAACGGAAAAGTTAACTGTTACTACTTTTAGTGATTTATCTCGTTTGAAATATAATTGGGGAAAATAAAAAGCCACTTTAACCTTTACCTAACCAGAACTAATCATGATCAACCAGAACTGAGTGAGGACTTTTGAATTTGTTTAAATAATCTCCATGCTTGATAAGGCCATGGCATAACTCAGGCCTAAACAGAAAAGTTTAGTGTTCCTACTTTTAGTGATTTATTATGTTTAATATATATTTGGGGAAAATAAAAAGCCGCTTTAACTAACCATAACTGACCTAAAGGCCTTTGAATTTATCTAAATTATTCCTACATAGAAGTTATTAATCAAATTTTATTAATTTTCAATAAGGTATTTGTTTGGTTTGTTATTTTGGTCGTCACAATGGTCGGTGTTCGAAACAAGAAGCATAAAATGGATTAAATAATTCATTGTATACAGGGCGTCCCACGACGAACCGACGCGGTCGATTTCTCAAAAACTTAGCAACGGAAAATTTTGAAAATTTGGTAGTTTACTAATATTGATGAGAGCAACTCGGCAAAAATATTTTCAAGATGGTGGCACTTCCGGTTGCACCGGAAGTCGATGCTAACTTCCTTATTTTTAATGGAACACCCTATATATTATTACATTTTTGGATTCCTCAGAAAATTCTAGATATATTTTGTGTATAATATGCTATACCTAAGTCTAACCGTTTTCGACATATCTTGAATTTTCTGTCAAAAATGACATTTGCAGACCCCAAAATAAGGAGAAATTTTTCCTATATGGCATACTCTATTATTTAATTTGAGTTAAATTCCTTGTGAAGTGAGGTCCAATTTTGTATATTGAGTGGATATTTTGGGTGTAAATTAATACAGGGTGACTAAATATTAAGTACAAAAATTAACTGATAAAAACCGTAAAAAGTCAATTTTTTCAATTGGAAACCCCCTACTTTTATATTTTTATCGTATTAAGCATTAAAAAATAAGGTAACTTTGTATTAAGTGGTCTATTCCGAAAATGTATAGTTTTCGAAATAATTGACAATTTAAAATTTTGTATTGTAAAAGTGCTATACGGCTCTTTAATTTTGTTATTAGTGGGCCATGACGGCAGGACGCGGCGAAGAAAAGACATGGCCAACTAATAACAAAATTAAAGAGCCGTATAGCACTTTTACAATATAAAATTTTAAATTGTCAATTATTTTGAAAACTATACATTTTCGAATAGACCACTTAATACAAAGTTACTTATTTTTTAATGCTTAATACGATAAAAATATAAAAGAAGGGGTTTCCATTTGAAAAAATTGACTTTTTACGGTTTTTATCAGTTAATTTTTGTACTTAATTTTTAGTCACCCTGTATTAATTTACACCCAAAATATCCACTCAATATACAAAATTGGGCCTCTTTTCACAAGGAATTCCACTCAAATTAAATAATAGAGTATGCCGTATAGGAAAAATTTCTCCTTATTTTGGGGTCTGCAAACGTAATTTTTGACATAAAATTCAAGATATGTCGAAAACGATTAGACTTAGGTATAGCATATTATACACAAAATATATCTAGAATTTTCTGGGGAATCCAAAAATGCAATAATATATGGGGTGTTCCATTAAAAATAAGGAATGTAGCATCGACTTCCGGTACAACCGGAAGTGCCACCATCTTAAAAATATTTTATGAGTTGCTCTCATCGATATTTGTAACCACCAATTTCAAATTTTCGTCTAAGTTTTAGATCGACTCGTTCGTGGGACACCCTGTATAGTAAAATCAAATTTTGCATATCAAAAAACCCTTTAAAAAACATATTACTTTTTTTTTAATAATTTTTAATTTCTATCCCCTCTTCTATTTACGCCCCCCCCCCACAATTTTTTGTTAAAATGTCCTATAGACTGTAAAATCAAATTTTGTGTATCAAAAAACCAATAATACGACATATTACTCGATTTTTTATTTAAAAAAAAATATTTTTTGCTAATTAACCCCCATTTCACCCCTTTCCCCTGAACGAATATGGCTCAAAAACAGTGAGTGGTTCTCCTATAGATACCCATCTTTGTGCAAAATTTGAAGTTAATAGTTTAATTCCTTTAAAAGTTATCGAACCAACAGACAGAAAGACAGACCGACCGATTTTTTTTGCTTAAATTAGTTTTTTTACACGTTTTTGTACATTTTAAGCCGATTTAGTTTTTTTTTTGACCGATACTATATTTCCCCTAACTTTGTGATGTGGAAGTAAAAGTGAACATGGCGATTTTATTATTATGATATATTTCTCAATTAAAAGCAGGGTTTTCTCACGATCCCACTGCATCCTGATTCGCACAAAATGCAACACCTCAAAAAGTACATTTTATTTATATAACAAAATAGGAAAAACCAGGACTTTCCATACGCTCGCAACGAACAAACTGATTCACTGATTGATTAGCGCCGAACACTTCAAAGGGATTCGCGAAAAAACCGACAACCCGATGGCAGCGGCGAGCGGGAGCAGCTCGCCGCGAACGATTTTACTTCATTATTAAGTATTTAAGAAGCATTACATAACTTTTGTATTTATGGAATATAACTGTTTATTAACAAAATATATATCAAACATTTGATATATATTGGATATTTTTGAACCCTGTTTGGTCAACAACCAGCAACTTGATCTTACCTTTTTCTGCACCGTAAGTCAAAACTATTTACAGTATTTGAATCACAATCAGATTAAACTATCAGCGGTACAAACAAAATATTAAATAAAACCTCCTTAAGATTTTCTAGGATATAAGAATTAACAATTTAAAAAAAAGAAGTTGCATAACTCAAGCTGAAGAGATTGTATATTTTCTATTGCGCTTTATCTTGCCACTTGTTAGTATGTTTATAGATAACTTTATAAAATCCATTTTTAAAATGCAAAATTAATCTTAAACCATTTAAGGTACAACCCCAGTATTTTAATATAAGGTTGAAAACTAATGTAATCCTTACTGTCTCTTGATAAAGCACTTATATTTCCAACCATAGAATTTATGTTCGTGATTGAGACGAAACACCTAGTATGTAACCATGTTTACTGACTTTTTGAACCAATGAAATACTTTTTTTTATTGTTGTATCAGTAGTTACTGGCTTTTTAAACCAATGCAATACATTTTTTGTTTAGGTGTTTTTATTTATTTATTTATTGATACTCTTACAGACATCAAAATACAACAAATTGGTACTTACAAGTAAGACAAAAAGAATAACCTACTAATAATATTGATAATATTTATTGATGCATGTACAGGGTGGTGCGATTTCGACTGTTTTAACAGAAAACTCGTATTTCCTGACCAGATAGAAAAAAATTGACATAGGTGTCTTGGGCTCGATTTTCGAAATTAGATGAATGGTGAAAACCGCATCCCGAAATCTCTATCGGTATCTGAGATATAGGGCGTTTTTCATTTTTTGGCCATTTTGAAAAAAATTCGTAGGTCCGTCATTTTTGAAAACTTCCCAAAACATTCTTAAGGCACTTTTTTGAGTGAAATCCATTGGACTACTCAGATTTTTAAAATTATTTCTAGTTTCATTGAAAATATATAAAGCTTAGTTTTTTTTAAATATAAATCATAGTTAGCCATGATCTCAAAAAATTGCTTATTTTTTGCCCTTTCCAATGACATTATTATTCATACTTATCTTTGAAATTGAGCGAGATATTTCAGTTTTTTAATTTTTGCTATAGTAGGCCATGGAAAAAAATCGGCACTTGTCAAAGTCAGGTAAATAGCATACCAGTTGTTTCATTTTTTCTAAAGTAGGCCATGCAAACATGTCAACTATCAAACACAGACTAAAAAATAATGCAATTAAATTACAAACTTTATATTTATGAATATATTATAATAAAAAAAATTGGCCTAAAAAATTAAACGAGTTTAAATGAAAACCAGAACCTATGGAAAAACTTAATTCAAAGTAGATGTTCAAAGTTGGCTCCTTCTTCCCTAATATAATAAACACCTTTTATTCACTGCATTACAAGCGTTTATTAGTTCAACAGGTCTAATCGCACCAAAAGCTTGCCTAGTCGCTACTTGCAACTCTTCTCGTGTTTCGATAGTTCTTCCTTTAAAAACTATATCCTTCAATCTTCCCCATAAATGTTATGCGGAGGGCAACCATCTTGCTGATAATGGATATTTCGAGCCTTCGCTAATAGGCAAATATTCCAAAAATGGTGCAACATATGTTTGTAAAATATTCACATAATCTTGTGCGGTTAAACTTTCATTAAAAAAATGGGGACCCAAAAATCGACCACCAAAAATCCTAACCCAAATATTGAAACCTTGCCGTCCTTGTCTATTTACGGGCACTATAACATGTGGGTTTTCTGTAGCCCAATAATATGAATTATACCTGTTATATATCCCTGAAGTATCTATTCGGCTTTCATCTGTCCAGATAGCGTTCATATGGAAGTTATTGTTCAATCTGCACTGATTCACATACCACTCACAAAATGTAACCCTTCTTTGGAAATCCCCATTCTGAAGATGATGAACTTTTCTTACTCTGTACGGTTTAAATTTGTGCTTTTTAAGGGTTTTTAAAACTTTAGTTTTCTCAACACCTGTTACCTCAGCTATCGATCGATGAGACGTGTTAGGATGGTCTAAAACCTCACCTAATATATTTAGTTCCTGAATTTCACTTTCATCATCAACTGCATACGTTCTTGGCCTCGACTTCTTGAAACTTCCGTAATTTGTTAAATTTGATTTCAGAACTTGAAAGAGTCTTTTATCTGGATGACGACGTTCAGGAAATCTATTCAAATATAATTCACTTGCGGCCTCGGAATTTTCACCTGACAGGAAATAGCACTTTAACATGTCAACTTTCTCGTAATTTTCATACATTTTTGCAATCCTCTCAAATAAAACAGAGTTCCAATCAGTTACTGATAGAAATGATAAATTATTTACGTGACTTTGACAAGTGCCGATTTTTTTCCATGGCCTACTATAGCAAAAATTAAAAAACTGAAATATCTCGCTCAATTTCAAAGATAAGTATGAATAATAATATATCATTGGAAAGAGCAAAAAATAAGCAATTTTTTAAGATCATGGCCAACTATGATTTATATTTTAAAAAAATAGGCTTTATATATTTTCAACGAAACTAGAAATAATTTTAAAAATCTGAGTAGTCCAATGGATTCCACTCAAAAAAGTGCCTTAAGTGTGTTTACACCGTTTTGTGAAGTTTTCAAAAATGACGGACTTACGAATTTTTTTCAAAATGGTCAAAAAATGAAAAACGCCCTATATCTCGGATACCGATAGAGATTTCGGGATGCGGTTTTCACCATTCATCTAATTTCGAAAATCGAGCCCAAGACAACTATGTCAATTTTTTTCTATCTGGTCAGGAAATACGAGTTTCCTGTTATAACAGTCGAAATCGCACCACCCTGTACATACTATACAGTATTTTTACAAGTAAAAAAAAGTCAAAATACAATTTGGGAAACAACAGAATATACGCAGTCAAATATTCCTATTTAAACAACATTATCAATGACTTAAAGTAAACAAGAAGTTAATATTATATTTATAAACAATTAATACAGATTTAGAAATAAAAAACTTAAACTAAAGTAAAATTCGCACATATTGGTTAAAATCATTTGTCATTAAAACTGAGAAAGAACAAACACAAAAAAGACAAATATTTTACAATACAAACATAGGCTCAAATATATAAAATCTAATACGATACACTAAAATAGGTACACATCAGTCTTAGAAATACTAACAGCAAGCCCATACAACTCTGACATTCTGAGGTTATTTTAGATCGTCAAAGTTATTTTTTAAATATTCATCGCTATTGTAGAATGCTTTAGATAACTTTTTAGTTTATCTTTAAATTACGTAGCGGCAAGATATTTAATTGCTTCGGGCAAGACATTAAACATTTTTAAACCATAGTGGTTTTTGATATCCCTCGACCTATCAACTCTGCTGTAGCGTAAGGCAAAAAAATTCTTTCCCCTAGTATTGTAACTGTGGTAGTCACAGTTATAGGAATACTTCGTAGTGTTATTCCTCACATGCACAAGACAGGCCAGTATATAAATTGATGACAATGTAAGAATGCCAAGAGAGATAAAACTCTCTCTACAAAAATTCCTAAATCTTAATCCAGCCATTATCCTTATGCAGCGCCTTTGCACTCCGAAAACCTTAGCCAAATGCGGCGAATGTCCCCAACCCAAGATCGCATATGAAAGGTGTGAGTGAAAGTGACCATAGTAAGCCTTCATCAAGACTTCCTCTGTAACAATGTTCTTAAGGTTACGAATAATAATACTAACTACATATAACAAGACACACCAAGACAAGCTAGAACATTTTTTGCAGCTCTGTAATTTTTATGTTGAATATGTCAAAATTATGCCCTCTAGCTAAAATATTACATTGGGTTAACATGATATTAACTGGTGATAAATTCGTTTGACTTATGCTAAAAATATCGCTATTCAAAATTCTTAAATTAATCTTTGGGACTTTAAAGTGTATATAATTTACAATATTGCAGTCTTGTACTTAAAGTTATTAATCACATTGTATATAAATATCACAGCCTGGTTGTTTCTTCTTTGAACTAGACAACTAGAGTATTAAACTTAAAACTATCCAACATTGCCCTGTATGAAACCATATATGGATACCTGTTGTTCTTTCTCACCTAAAAATATGTAAGAAATCGTTTTTACACTTTCTCTATTAGATCCATGTGAGTTTTAGCTAAGGGCATCCAAATTTGCGTGGCATATTTCAAATGTTGCCTTACAAAGGCATTGTAATGTCTTATGACTGTGGCAATTTCCCAATTTTTACTATTTCGTATAACAAAACCCAGAGCCTTGTAGGTAGGTAGGTAGGTAGGTAGGTAGGTTTAAAGTGAGTGGGTATAATACCCTTCCACCGCGACCGATCGGTCTATTGTGGCTCACACCTTTTTTATATTTCTCCCACCAGGTCCAGACTCCTAATAAATCTGATGATCCTGTTGGGAGAGAGATCTTTCACCTCCCCCGGCAACAAGGTGTCATTGCCGAGGATTGCGAATCTTAGTCGTCCATTGCTGGACACGAACACAGTATGTGTTCTGCCGATTCATCCCCCTCCATGCACATGCGGCATTCGGCGTCTTCCGCTAGGCCGATCTTGTGCATATGGTATTTTAATCTGCAGTGTCCCGTGTACAGTCCCACTAGAGTTTTAAGGTGTACCCTTGATTGCTCCAGTAGTTTGACAGTACATTGTTGGTTCGGTGGGCTTATGAAGGCCTTCAACTGTCTGAGACCAGGAAGTCCATGCCAGTACCAAAGATTTTCTCGTTGTGTAAGCTGATATGAACTGCTTGGCCTTTCCATAAGATATACCGATGACCGGTTCCGGCCTTGTGAATTTTGTCTCCGCCCCCCTTTTGGCAAGGAGGTCTGCGGATTCATTACCCCCTAGGCCGGTGTGTCCAGGGATCCACAGTAGTGTAACCTTATTGTTTTGACCCAGTTTGGTCAGCGCATCCTTGCAAATCCAGACGGTTTTCGAATTGCACCGGCTGGATTCAAGAGCCTTAAGATCTGCTTGACTATCGGAGAATATTTTAATTGTCTTACGTGTGCAGTGCTGATCAACCAGCGATCTAGCACACATCTCAATAGCAAATACCTCCGCTTGAAATATGGTTGCGAAAGTGCCCAGGCTAACGGAAAACTCTGCCCTCGGTCTCTGTCCATATAGTGGAGTAAAATTTGGAAGAAAAGTCGCTTAGTTATCGAGAAAAAAGAAACCGGCGTAGAACCAAACCAGACTTAGTGGGATTCTTTAATAAGGTAATCGTGTACACGAAATCACTTTTTACGATATTTTTTAGTGGTCGACAGATTTTTTATTTCGAAAAAACCCAAAAAAATAGGTTTTCAATAAAACACGTATTTTAACTTCTCCACTGCTATATCTTTAATAATATTCACGCTATCAAGTTAATTTTTTATTAGATTAAAGTAGACACAATAGCGCTTCCAACAACGTCCCACTTGAAGCTGATATTTTTTTGTTAATTTTTTAAAATAGTACGAAACTCAAAATTCTTATTTTTAGTAGCGGGATTTTAGGCAATCGAGAAAAAAGTTTATTATTGAAAATTTATACATACATGCTGCGTACAAATTGTAGCTAATGTTTAAAAAAAGTTTTTAAAACAAAAATTTTTTAGATTCCTTTTATAGTATTGAGTCAGTGATATTTTTTTAACGGCCAAAGTCATATTTTTGCGCGCTTGGCTTAGTGAGCCGGCCGACTACAAAGATCTTACGGTCCGGTGGAAGTGTAGTAGGTACTTAAAGTTGTATCAACAGGTTTAAACGCAGATCTAAGGGCTGCTTAAGTTGTTTAGAAAAGAAAAAAAATTAAATATTCAAAACAGGTGTTACAAAAATATCAATCATTGTTATTAATTACCCACCTAATTAGTAGGTTTATTAAACTTTTTTTATTGGTTGCTGGTAAGGAAAACCACCCACGGGATTCGTTATTTTTTTGATTATACATTCAAAACTTCATTATTTTTTAAACATTTTTAGCAACAAAAAATTGCGAATGCTTTATGTCTTTTAATTAAATTTGAGAAATATAGTACATACATTAAATATAAACTAGGGCTTCGTTAAACGTTTTTTTTAACAGGAATATATAATTCTTTTTTTTCCATATAAAGAGATGATACGATGCTATTCTTTGACATGTCTGAATGCTGCTTGAATAAGCAATGTTGCCAGACTTTTTGTAATAATTTGTTATTATTGAAGGTTGTTTTTTATATAAAAAACTAACCAGAATTAACAAACAACAACTTTCAACTATGATCCAGTTCTGGTTAGTTCCGGTGAGGTTTTTCTCGTTAAATTGTAATTTTTTTTTATTATAAATGCGCCGTTCTGGTCGGTCATGATTAGTGCTGGTTAGTTAAAGCGGCTTTTTATTTTCCCTAATTATATTTGTAACTGGCTTGAAATTCAGATATTTTTGATTTAATGAAAATTATCCTTATGGTAACAGCAAAGTTTTTTATTATGAATTAATAATATTTCCGTTTAGCAACACAGTAAACGCCTTGAAGCGATGCATGAATTTATTACATGTAAATCGTAAATAGTTAAAATAAAATGTCAAATAATGACCAATTTTTAGAATTTTTATTGCGCTTTTCTTAATATTAAAAGTATCGCATTTATTTGAAGGACCGGCGCCACTGTCTGATTGCAAATTATGATAATAGTTTTGAGAATCTGTGTAAGATTTACGACAGTCTTTATAATATTTTATTTTCATTTCGCCATTTAAAATAACATTTTTTTAACAGAATTTCTTTTGCTAGATTGTCCTGCCTTTTTTCAGCAATTGATAGTAATGATAACAACCCTTGTATTCTAGGTCTTTGTAAAACAGATTTGTATCCATCATACACCATTTTTTTACAATTAATTCGCTTCATTGTTTTAAAATTCTAAATACATACAGCACACTCTAAATTTCGACAACCACCACTACTAATGTATTACTACGCACGCTATCCGCATGCGGGCTATTGGGTCCCGATAATATCTTTTTACGTCTGAAAAAAAAATCGCTGTTGCCAAACGATAAGTTGGGAAAAAAAAATTTCAAAAACTTTTTTATTATTATTATTATGATGTTATTTTTCCCAAACGACCCGACCAAAGTCCTTCAGCCATAGAATATTTACAATACATTTTATAATAATCCTTATCAATAATGAAAATAAGAAATTCCCCTAATATAAGCAGGAAAAAAAATACACATATATAGATATTTACAATTTGGCTTAATCTGGGTTGCGGATATATAAAAATAACTTTTAAAAAGGAGTAGTAAGATTTAATTGTTGTAGTCCATTAGTACTAACTATTGTTCTTTCTGGAAATTTGAATCTGGAGTTTTCTGTTGTTCCTTTGGGTTTAAAAACATAGTTCCTATTAACTCTCTGTTTTTGGGTTTGGAGGCGAACTTTGTGTCAGAGCTATTAACCTTTGGCCAATTGCTGTTTGTGTTTTTTGATAAAGGAGCTGGTTGCTAGGGTTATGGAGTGGATTTTCAGGTGACGGATTTTAGTTATAGTTCTTAAAGCGGATCTTTCAGCTACACTAATATTATTCAAGACTGAAAGGTCTGGCATTACAATACAATACATAAGCATATTCTAGTAGTGGTCTAAAGATTTATAGATTTTGCTGCTGTTTTTGTGCTGATTCCTTCATTTTTGTATGTCAATGCTCTAAAATATTTTGAACGAGCTCTAATCCTAGTTTTAATATTGGGTATGGCTTTTGAAATTTAACTTTGAATCCAGGCGGATACCCAAGTATTTGGCAGTGATGTCGGGTCTTCTGGTTGATTGCAGAGTGTAATTTGAGGGGAATTATTTTTACTTTATGGTTGGGGAAAAGAAATAGTTGGGTTTGTTGGGTTCACGTTAGTCTCCACCTTCTAAACCATTCTTCCATCGTAAGAACGAAGCTTGCAGCATACTGCAGCTTTTCAGTTAATCCATGCGTAATTATAGCTGTATCGTCTGCAAATTGTAGTAGGTAGTGTTTTTAGTTGTTACTAAGTACCTATCGTAGCAATAGATGTTATATAGAATGGGCGACAGTGGAGAACCCTGAGGACCTTGTTTGGGAGAGAAGTTTTCAGACAGAATATTGTTTATTTTATCCTTAATGATCTACAATTTAGAAACTCTTTAATTAATGTGATAAGATTTTGGTACCTCAAGTTTGTAGAGATCAGGCCCTATGCCATACACTGTCGAATGCCTTTTGATATCTAGGAAAAGAGCTGCAGATTTAAGATTTTGATGTCTAGTTGTTTGTACATTCAACAAAGTATAGAAAGCGGGTGAATCGTAGAACATCCATCAGAATCCAAATTGGCATTGGGACTTTATGTAAGGGCAATTAGTCTGTTTCTTATAAGTTTTTCAAGCTTCCCAAAACAGGTAGTAAGGTAATTGGTCTATAGTTTTGAGGTGTGGATCACTGTTAGCTTTAGGAATATTAATTATAGTACTTCTTCAGATGTCGAAATATACAGTTATTTAAGCAGTATTCCATGACTTTGAGATATTCATGGTTTTGTTGAAAGTTGTAATTATTTGCCATGGTATGTTGTCAGCACCTGGAGCACTGTTCTTTGTGAGTGCAAAAGTGTATAATATTCTTCTTGATCTATAACAATATTTGGTATTTCATCTCGAGTTTAGTAATTTTCGTACCATGATGTATTGATTTCTTATGTTCTGAATCAAAATATGGAGAATTTGTTTCACTAAAGTGTTCTGTATAATACTCTTTAAAAATGTTTGCTTTTTCACTATCGGGTATAGATATTACCATTAACTCAATTCTGGCATTGTAGGTGTGGTTTTATATCGAGATAATTTTTTGATTTTACTGTAAAAATTCCTACCATGTTCTTCATTGATTTCCCTACATGTATTGAGCCAAGTGTGTTTTTTGTATCAAAAATTTGTTTCTGAATGTTTTTATTAAACAGATTTATTTTTGCCTTTGTTTCGGGATCAGGTGTAATATTGATAATCGTCTTTTTTGTTTTATTAAGCAATGATATAGGGAGGCAAAGGTAAGAAAATTGTTTTCGATTTGTTTTGGTGTATGCTGTTCAATTGACTGGATCTTAATAGTTGCTTTATGTATTCTTGGCTAATGGCATTTCCGATTAAATTGCTTCCAGTTCACTGTTTATTTTTCATATTGACTTAGAGTAGTTCCACTTTACATATATTGGATCTGTAGGTATGATGAGTATCAATACACTTGCATTGAAAATGGTCTGAGCCAATGTCTGAATGAGTTTAATATCTTTGATTGTTTTTGAGGTTTTTGTGTACACAAGTGCATCTGGAGTAGTGTTTGCTGCCGGATAGTAGCTTGTGTAGTCGCCCTTTCATAACAACTGTTTTTTAAAATTCTGATAGCTGTTTGTTTTCCGTTGGCACACTCTAAATTTCGACAACCACCACTACTAATGTATTACTACGCACGCTATCCGCATGGGGGCTTGGTCCCGATAATACTTTTTACGTCTGAATAAAAATCGCTGTGCCAAACTGATAAGCTCTAGGGAAAAAAATAATTTCAAAAACTTTTGTTATTAATTGGCTATATTTTCTTCGCTGCATGTATGAAAAAATTTTTAAAAATAAAAAAGTTTATCGATTGGTGAAAATTTCAATACAAAAAATATATATTTTTAGTTTATCTAATTTTTAAAGGCATGAAAGTGCAAGTTGTGCCCAAACAGTTCATAATGTTAAAAGCGCTACAGTTTGAGCTTTAATTTGACACAAAAAATTTTTTGGTATCTTTGATAGTTTTAAAGTTATTGGAAACGGAAAAAATATATATATTTTTTTAATTTAAAAAAATCACTTTTTATTAATTTAAAAAGTTCGAGACCACAAAAAAATGTCGTAAAATACGATTTCATGTGCCCGGTGACATACTCAAAGGAACCTAACTGGTTTGACCTGGTTCTACGCCAAAAAAAAAAAAAGACACGATAGACTCACGAAATCACTCCGCTAATATATTCCAGCTCCAACACCGTCCTTGGTTTTGGAGCCATCGATCGGTGTACCAACAGATGTCAGCCCGGAGCAGGTCGGTCGTTTTTCGACTCCAGTCTTCCCTTTGTGGGTAGACTACACTGTAGGGCCGGTTGTAATTGGTTGTCATGTAAAGGTCATGACTGAACACTTCGTGACATTTAGAGACATTTTATTTTCCTTAAACCAATCTATAATCCTAATTAAATCCTCTTGCACCTCGCCTAGTTACAATTTTAAATAACTCAAAATCATCCGCAAATAACGGCCCAGTTCATTTATGTACAGACTCTTAATCGAAATGAACAGATTATAGGTAATACTTTGGCATGGAAATTCAAAATTATGTATATGTATAAAAGAGTTCACTATAAAAGTTTAATGTTTAAAATATATATTTTTTTAAAACTTCCTTATACTTGTACAGGGTGTTGAGTTCCCTATTTCTCATTGGATTTTTGCATTATCCGTGAAATTCTAAACATTTTTGATGCACTATACTCTATGTCTGATTTTAATAGTTACATCACAAAATGTAAAAAACTCTAAGCTTTATCATTATTACGCGATATCGCTAAGTGTGTTGATTTAATCAATAAGGCATGAAATTTCATATCTGTCAAACAAATACAATTAGTCCGAATTTAGTTACTAACTTATTTAGTCACAACTCTTGCAGCCACACACACGCCTATATTCTCTTTGAGCCCTTTTTTAATTATAATTATTCTTAACATAAAATGTATAAATTTCTTTCCTTTCTAACCATTAAAATATTTTTTTTATATATATTTCTTATACTTTTGTGCAGTACAAATTTCACACTAGAAAAATAATTTCCGAAAAAGTACGTATATTATTACGATTACGAATAATAAAGTATCGTTCTTGGGGATTCACCTATTATTGCTTGTTGGCTATTGCTTGCTTTAGAAGAAGTTTAATTACACATCCATGAAGACGGCATTGATGCTGAATACAATTCAAGGTGTGAATGATATCGATAAAGATATGCCTCTTGATAAAGTTGCACAACTTGTGCAACTTGATCAAGAGGTGCATTGATCTTGATCAAGTGATCTCGTTGATCTGTGCGAAATTACTTTTTTTAAAAGTTCACTGTTTTGTTAGTATTTTTAATACCTAAATTTTTATTTATATTAATGGTTTTTGCGTTTTAACTTTTGGATGACAATTCCACTCATGTATGTATTAATAACCCCATTTGAAATGTCAAAAATCGAAAATTGCTATCGGATAAAAGGAAAAAAGTTACTGCCTAAAAAAATCGGTAAGTTTACGGTTCTATCAATAGTAAAGAGTTAAAGTAAATTGAAAACTTTTGACCGTATACGTATACGCGTGCTGGTTACGCTAAAGATCAAAAATGCAGTTAAAGCAGTGATACCTATGAAAACGTAAACTGATCTTATCATAACCTCAAATAAGTTTGTTTTGGCAGGTTAACCTCAGTTTTGGTTGTTGATTTGTCCTTGTTTTTTTTTTCGTGTCTGACTTTAATTTTAAGTTAAGTAATTAAGATAGAGGAAATTTACAATCCAATTTTAATGGATGAAGATGTTTTAGATGATCTTTTGATTTTGCATCTTTTAAATGACGACGAACTTTTGGGAAGACGAGCAGATCTGTATGGTCATTTCTCTCTGAAATGGTATACAAACAGATTGTGTGACGAAAGGTTTAGGTGTAAAATAAACGTTTTTTTTTTCGCTGCAGCTTCCATTGGACACATCAATTTTTCGTGAAATTCAATTTAATCTAAAATTTCAAAATAAGCGGAAAGTTGGGTTAATGTTATTTATGTACGCGATGTATCACAGAATAGGCGATCCTTGAGATACGTAGCGGATGGGGATACCGAGCAAGGCCCGTAACGTTCCGTTGTACGCATCGTAACTTGTTCCCGGTATCGCTTCTGCACAGGCGCAGTTCGATATCGATGCGGATACGTATTAAAAAATTTACTAGAGAATTAAAGTAAATTGAAAAGTTTTGACAGTATCCGTATACGTATACGGAACGGAGCTGGTTACGCTAAAGATCAAAAATGCAATTAAAGCAGTGATATCTATGAAAACGTAAACGGATCTTATCATAACCTCAAATAAGTTTGTTTTGACAGGTTAACCTCAGTTTTGGTTGTTGATTTGTTCTTGTTTTTTTTTTCGTGTCTGACTTTAATTTTAAGTTAAGTGATTAAGATGAAGGAAATTTTCCATCCAATTTTAATGGATGAAGATGTCTTAGACGATCTTTTGATTTTTATGTACGCGATGTATCACAGAATAGGCGATCTTTGAGATACGTAGCGGATGGGGATACCGGGCAAGGCCGTAACTCGTTCCCGGTATCGCTTCTGCACATGCGCAGTTCGATACCGATGCGGATACGTATTAAAACATTGGGCACTTAAAGTAAGTAAATTTTTTAATACGTATCCGCATCGGTATCGAACTGCGCATGCGAGCGATACCGGGAACGATTACGGTGCGTACAACGGAACGTTACGGGCCTTGCTCGGTATCCCCATCCGCTACGTATCTCAAAGATCGCCTATTCTGTGATACATCGCGTACATAAAAATCAAAAGATCATCTAAGACATCTTCATCCATTAAAATTGGATGGAAAATTTCCTCCATCTTAATCGCTTAACTTAAAATTAAAGTCAGACACGAAAAAAAAACAGACAAATCAACAACCAAAACTGAGGTTAACCTGTCAAAACAAACCTATTTAAGGTTATGATAAGATCCGTTTACGTTTTCATAGATATTACTGCTTTAACTGCATTTTTGATCTTTAGCGTAACCAGCTCCGTTCCGTATACGTATACGGATACGGTCAAAAGTTTTCAATTTACTTTAACGCTCTATTTACTTACTTTAAGTGCCTAGTGTCGTCTATTGTTACCTCAGTAGCGCCTGTATTTTATATTGTTGATTAATTATTATTTCGCTTTTAACTTTGTTTCATTCACGCAATTGTCTTACCATCTACCATTCTTCCTTAGATTTTGAATCAGATATTCTTGGCCTGGTTTTGAATATTTCGGAAATTTAACTTGTTTTTCAATATCTGGCCAAATCTGACCATTTATTGTATTACCTATAATAAAGTTTCATAAAATAATAAATTTTTTAAGTTTTGTAGTTTTTATTTCAATTTTTCCAATATTTCTATATGTTCCCAAAGTTTTCTGATATATTTCCGGAAATATTTCTAAATATGTATTTCCGGAAATTGTCCATCACTAGTAAATGTATATACTATTTATTTTTTTCTATCAAATAAATCAGAAAAAAAAACAGTACTTAATGAAATTAATAGTTTCTTTTGGAAATATTTGTTAAAATTTTGAAGAACCTCAAAAAGTCGGGGAATTTCATTTCCAAGAATTGTTGGACACCATGGAAACCCTCTAGATACCGTTTAAAATATAACCAAGAACCCAAAGTTCATCACTACTTAGAAAAACATATTTTTTTGACAATTGTTTATTTATGAGTATCATCAACATATACAAAATTATTAATTAAGAGCCCTCGTTAATGCATGATGTTCTGTTAATAAACGATTATAGTATGGGCAACTAAAAATACACAAAATAAACATTAAGTTTTTATAATCTTGTTACTTAAATAAAAACCATTAAACCATCTTTTATGTTGGTTGCGTATAATCGAAATATATCTCAATATAAATTCAAGATATATGATTTCCACAATTTAATAACCGACCGATGGCCGAAAAAATATTGAAACTAACTGGAGCATTAATTTGCAATTCATAATATCAACTCTTTACGCGCGACTCTAGCTAGTACAGTGCATTGTTTAACATTTCTCCTCGCTTGCTTTGACCCACCACTACTCTGCTGGAGCGAGATCGCATTTTTTAACACTTTTTCCCAAATTTAGATAAAAATCTAAAATATACAAGATGTAAAATAAAATTTGGCGATTAGTAATCCGTTAACTAAATTTAAATCGGACAATTACACTTAATACTCTAACGGCCGAATGATTATCGCGTTTTTAAAATTTAGCAATTGTTAAAAGTTAACAACGGTTTAGAATGTTTAACAAAACGTCATTGTCAGTGTCATTCAAAGATTTTAGTAGACAACCTGTCAAAATCTGACATTTTGTTAAACATTCTAAACCGTCGTTAACTTTAACAATTGCTGTTAACAAGGTTTAGAATGTTTAACAAAATGTAAGATTTTGACAGGTTGCCTACTAAAATCATTAAATAACACTGACAATGACGTTTTGTTAAACATTCTAAACCGTTGTTAACTTTTAACAATTGCTAAGTCCATTGCTAAATTTAACAACGCGATCATTACTCGGCCGTAAGTCATCCAAAATATCACTGCAATTTTGAAAAAACTACTCATCGGAAAGCGACGGCCAATACCTTGTTTAAATAACATAAACTATCATTTTCTGGAAAATCATCTTTTTAACTGTAACCTATAATTTTTAAAAAAACGTTTAATTTTAGCAATTTTCCCGTCTATTCTCTGCGATAAGGTTTTGGAAAAAACCATTTTGTTTTTTTGATCCTTTACAAAAACTCTATTGACAGAAAGTATCGCGATTAAATTACAATTCAATAAAAACTTTTCACTCTCACCTGGTGGAGAAAATGACATTTATTATAGGTTTTTTCCATATAGAAAATGGAGCAGGTTTTTGTACAGATTTAGGTTTTTGATGTTATAGGCACCATTTTTTAAGAGATTGTGTCGATGTTTTGCTGTTAAATTTTATTTAACCAGAACTACCCGAAACAGCTTCTAATTCTGTTCAATAAACTGTACTAAAAATTATAAATATTGGTCTTTCTGTATGCAGTATTACTTATTTTGGCTGAATAGTCTGAGTGAATTTAAAAGTATTTTCGTCGGGCAGCCAGTCCTGTTTTTTTGGTATCCATTATAAACTGAAAGTGTTACCACGACTCATAAAAGAATAGATAGTGTTGTCACAGATTTTATCTACTATTTAATGTAATCAGTTCTTACAAATATATATTTTGTTTAAATTTAAATACGCGTTGTAATGTATGTATATTTCTGTCTGATTTAGGTATTAACTAGTCAGAAATCCCAAAGGAGTTACTCTAAGAGCTGAGTTCTAGATCATAACGCATATAAAGCTACAGTTATTAGAGTTATGCAACCTGATTAATATAATGGGGTTCTGATATGGGCCTTGGAGATTAATTTCCTGTATTATTAAAAGAAATTAATATGTCTGGAGGAGGACCCCCACACCAACCTCATAATAGGCATGTGCCTCCTGCTAACTCAGCATGGAACCACCTACAGGTTAGTTGTTTAGTATATACTCTGAATCCATCAGTTAATAGTTCCATAATTCCATTGTTTAATGGAAGGTTTATAACGACTGACTTTTAATAAAATTAAGCTTTATGTGAAAGGACTTCCACTATTATTTTGGCATTCAGAGCTATTGTGCTATTAATAAAATTAATAATTATAATTTAATCTCAGGTTACTGCAGTAAACATTATTAACTTTATTTTAGTAAATGGCATATCTCGTTACTTACTAAATTTTTATTTTTTCAAAACATTTTTAATATATTTAATATAATAGACTTTATATCTTGCTTGCTTATATTTTCCCATGACTCTATCTATAGGCGCCCATTGTTAGCTCATTTCTGATAGTTTCCATCGTTTGGTTCTAAATCATAGGCTAGCATTAGAACATTATGAAAAATTTTAAAATACTTGCCACAGGCACATTTTTAGGTTTTGGAAATGTAGCGCCATAAGTTAGGAATAATCGATTTCTGTCGAGGCACTGAACTGTTGCACAAAAATATATGTATTGACTCCACAAGGTCACACTTTCACGTGTAATCCAAAAAAAGAAATTAGAAATCACACTAAGAGGTAGAAAAAAATCGCGGCATTTTTAGAAATTAGGATAAATGTCCTGTTGGTTCCCGGAAGATTAAAATATTATTTTCCGGCCACAGCGCTTCATAACCTGAAAAGGCTTTGCAGCTCCTAAACCACTAGGCCTTGGCTACCATATATTTACTTACAGCGCCTTTTACCCATAAAAAAACCTGCATCTGTGCGTTCACCAGCTCTGGTGTTCTATATTAAGCTTAGCTGGAACTCGAACAACCCTCAGAGTATACGACGCCCTAGAAAACATCCCATTATCAAGTGATATCCCTGGTTTAACTTCCTTTAGAGTTCTAGAGTATCGGAGCCTCCCATAACAACGGTTTGTTTGTGAATGTTTGTATTTCTAATATTGATTTTAAATTTAAAGACTTTCAGGTAAATTGAACTTATAATTAAAGCCATCAAAAAACGCTATTTTCTAAGAGAAGGATTATTTTTGTATGGATCAGAGAAAGACATTTTACAAAATGCATTGTTCTATACTCTGCCTTTTGAATACTATTTCTAGTAAAAAACTGCGTGTATTTTTTTATTATTCACTATATTTGTTAGAAGATATAATTTTTTTTTTGATTGGAAGATATAATTTCCTTACTATATGCCTAAAGCTAAAGGAAATCTTAAGCATATTTCGTTTTTTTGCCTCTATAAACATGTAATGGTAACTAAAAGGTACAGTGACCGATGCTCTTAAAAACAATGTAGAAGGTGTTGGTTTTTCGTTACTTTTAAGTTAAAGGGATATTAACATAACTTTAAATATATGTGAAATCTAAATACGTTTTATCAAGTCTGATTTTTTCTGACGCCTAACCATGTGAACTTTTTATGGTTAACTTAATTAAGTTAATTTACATTTAAGATGCAGAATGGATTTTTAAATTTGCCAATTTAGGTCCTCATATTTTTTGGGTTTTTAATAAGTATAAAAGACAAATGTTAATTGCACTTATGTGTAAATTTTTATATAGAATTGTTTTCATAGAAAGTATTATTAAACTCCTTACTAGTGTTATTATGACTTAATTAAATTTATATTACTCAAATCAGTTTAGCAGAAAAATACTAAATCATTTTCTTACTTTCCAAATTTTAAAATTGTCGCCATGTTCTGAATTCTTAACCCGTCAAAATAGTCCCATCAAAATAACGCCGACAAAACCGAATACATTAGACAAGCTATAAAAAACCCCAAAAAGATTTTTTTCGTTGATCATTTTATTTGTTACATATTATTACCTTTAATAGATAATTAGAAAGCACCCTTTATTACAACATTATTTATTATTTACAAAGACTATGACAGATTCTTTCTTTTTAAAATGTGTAATTTGTAATTTCGCTTTTAGAAATCGTTGTTTTTAATAAAATAATAAAAGAAAATATGATTAGGGTTCTTTAGAACTGGTTCAACTCGATTATTTTAAAGTCGTCAGTAAAAAAAGGGCCGCGGAAAAAATCATGTTTAATTGAAAAAAAATCAAAATTTGAAAAAAATGTATAAACTTAAAAAGGAAATCAAAGGATTAGTAGTTACTTATTGGCTAGGGACCTGTTTGGTGACAAGAGTTCTTAGATTATTTCTGGTTAGTTCTGAGTAAGGTTAATTTTGTCAAGGGCTTGTTTATCGGGCCTATCTTTCCCTGAGCTGTTTTGACGGGGTTCCCTCTAAATTTATTAGTTGATAATAATTTAATTTAAAAAAAATAGTATGTATGTATTGTTTGTAGTATAATTGAAAAGATAATATTTACAATTACACTATATGAAACTTAATAATATTCGAAAGAAAAGTCAAAAACAACCACTGGATTCTTTGTAAAAATAAGCCAAAATAAGTAAAACTGAGATATACTTAAATTAATACTCCAAAAAGCGGTTTTTGTAACTTTT